>JADBJO010007145.1:55000-75000 GCA_016801955.1 Conus betulinus
GACTGACCAAACATCTCACAGAAAATGGTGTGTGAATTTGTCAGTCTGGAAAGAAGGCACATAGTCTCTGGCTGTGCAGAACATGTCACTATGATTTGGGAAGCTATCCAAAAAGCTAACTCAGAGAAGAGGCGTTGACCTGCTGAGGCTAGACCAGGCAAATGCATACGGATCAGCTCCACACAAGATGATTCAACTGTCCCCGAGATGCATCATGTCCACAAGAAATCCGAAAAAATGCTGACGAAGTATAGCCATGGCTTAATAGTGAGGTAGAGATCAATCTGAAAGCACATATGGCAAGGGACTGTGCGAATTTTCGATCCAGACGTGAAAGATCCACCTGATTCTATGTCAGGGAAGAGTAAGGCTGCAGAAGGAGAGTGGTGGGTCCGCCCTCCTTAAGGTGTGCTCTGGATATGATGACTTCCATCAGTTCGCTGCCCTTACAATCTTTAGGCTATGGAACTCCCAGCACTTTTTTTTTTTTTTTAATACAAAGCCATTTTGGTGATTTTGCTGATACCTATATATGTAATTATACCAGATGTCTTATCTATGCTGCTGCAATCTTTTTGGTGGGTTTTTACTTTTTTCCTATTTCAGGAACACACAAAGTGTTACTTTTGTAACACTGACGTCAGTTTATTGATAAATTTCTGTTTGTTTCAAGAAAAATGAAAGCACACACACACACACACACACACACACACACACACACACACACACACACACACACACACTTGAAAAATAAGAAAAAAAAAAAATCACATTTATTGTCAGCTGATCATGACAATAGTTTTACTACAGACACATTTATCCAATTTGAGACATCAAGCATTAATCATAAATCATGACAGTATGAATATATAAATATACTGAAGCAAAACAAGTTAGTCACAGGGCGTGTCTTTGAGATATTTAAAGGAAAAAAAAAAAAAAAAGAAACCGAATATGAACAAGTATTCTCTGTTAAATGCACATGAAACAAAACAATCTAAACATTTTCAATACATACACAGTTAATCAGAAAAACTATCACAGAACAGATACCATTGAAAGAAAAAAACAACCCTTATCCCCATCTCACCCCCCCCCCCCCCCCCCCCCCCCCCCCTCCAGCCCCATATTCTTTCACCTATTTACAAAGGAATCGAGGTTTTTACATGGATCTGTTGGTTTCTTACTTGGCACATTACACAAACTGGTCCCCAAAATACATATAGTTTTAAACAAAGAACACCACCAGCAGGGGAGGAAAAAAAGGGACTGGGATGGGAAGAGAAACTTAGGGGAGGAGGAAAGGTGAAAGAGAGGGGGAAGAGGGATGCAGGGGAGGGGAGGGGAGTGTGGACATGGACAATGGAATGTGAGGCCTGCTACTCATGGAATGCCAGAGGGAAGTACTGAAAAATGCACAGACAGTGAGCCCTGTACATGCAGTCAGTGAGCCCCGCACCTGTCCCCTGAAGTCCCTGGTCAAACCAAGGAACAAGTCTGCAGTGGGAGCTCGAGCCAGTATTGACAAGCGGACACATGTCAGGAGCAACAACAACAACAACACAAGTCTTCAGAGGAAAGCAGTCTGAAGGGGGAGGTCAGCCTAGTATTGACAAAGAGAACATATGTTAAAGACTTTACAGGGAGCAAGATCACAATGAGAGAGTTGTGTTAAATCTTAGCGTTGTTAAGCAAAAAAAAAAAAAAAAAAAAGTTTCAGACATCAGCGGCGTCAACAAAGTTTTTTTTTTTTTTTTTGTTTTAACTTAAATATGTATGTAAGACAGGATTTGTTGTTGATGTTGCCATACTTCCCTGTCCTTTTTTCTTTTCCTTCTTTTCTTTGGTAAGTGTCTTCAATGTGAATGAAATATCCTTTTCATCCCTCCTCCTCCCCCTAAAAAAAAAAAAAACGTTACAGAGCAAAAATGTCTTCAATGGGAATGAGTTTTTACTAGGAGGGAAATATAGTTTACCCAAAGAAATACATGCTTTTACAAAAAAAAAAGGGGAAAAAAAAAGTCTTCACAGGGAATGAGTTTTCATTTAGGAGAGGTCAGTCTACTATTGCCAGACAGAAGCATGTTCTGTAAAGCAAGTCTTTAAAAGAGATGAAGTCTTTAATCAGTATCACTGAGGTAAAAAAAAAAAAAAAAATGTTCCAGAATAAACAGTGTTTAAAGGGAAAGGGTTCTTTACTGTGAGGCCAGTCTAGTGTTGAAGAGAGAAACAAGTTCCAAACACCAAGTCTTTTAAAGAAATGAAGTCTTTAAAAGAGATGAAGTCTTTAAAACGAAATATATAAATCTCAGTATCACTGAGGTGAAAAAAATGTTCCAAAAATTTAAAAAGTGTTTAAAGAAAGGAGTCTTGACAGGGTGCTAAATCTAGTTTGTGTAAAAAGAAAGGTTTTAAAAAAACAACAAAAAAAAAGGCTTTAAAAGGAGGAAGTCTTTGACAGGAGGTGTAAATCTTGGCATCACCAAAGAGAAAAACAAAAAAGGTCAACAAGTATTAAAGGGAATGTGTCTCTACTTAGAAGGCCACTCTACTATAGTTTAAGTAATACAAGTTTTCGAAGGGGAAAAAAATTGTCTTTACAGGATGGGAGTTTGAACTGGGAGATAACTGCGCTCAAAAATGCATGGTCAAAGGAAAAAAAAATAACCCGAAAAAACAAAAAGAACATTTTACAGACATTGACTCCTTACTGGGAGGAAAGAAACCTCTACAATAAACAACGAGAAAAAGTGACCTAAAAAAAAGCACGTCTTTAAAGGTATGGAATCGTTACTGTGAGGGTAAATCTTGTATCCACAAGAAGTGAAATATTTTAATTCAAATTAAAAACAAAAGAAACTTTTTGAAGAGAGGGAATCAATCTTTTAAAGGGAGGCAATCAATCAAAGCGATGTAAATGGAAAGGGGCAGAAGAATCGGAGGCAGTGCGAACAACAGATACCTTCACTCCCCCACCCCCACAAACCCCCATCCCCACTCACATACACAACACAGTTACATAAACCCACTAGACAGCAGATATTGCAACAGAGAGCGCCTGCTATCGTGTTCACTCTCTAATCATCAATGGGAAGTGGAGGAAACAAACACATTCTGCCATAGAATGAAACGGTGACGTGCTACACCTGGACAGCAACAGCAATCACAACACACAAAACACTGCTCCCTCCCCCTCCCCCTCAAACCCCATTCCACCCTTCAAAAGCTGTGTTTACACTTTACCAATATCAAAAGCAGCAAGAAACAAAACTAAACAAAAGACGTACATGAAGACTGAAATATCTGGTATACACTGAAAGCATAAAGGCAGAAAAGCAGTGAACTGATGGGCACAGTTCCTCACAGACATTTCATCTCTCTATTTGTCTGTCTGTCTATCTCACACACACACACACACACACACACACACACACACACACCATTTTAGTCTTTTTCAGTTCAATAAACCCCATGGGGGTGAGGAGGAGGGAGTGTAGAGGAGGTGGGTGGCTCCACAGGGAGAGGGGGGATGAGAAAAGGTGGACTAGGGGATGTAGTACAGGTGAGTAGCAGAATATTACAATATGTTTCACTTTGGAGGTAGTTTTTAGTTGTGTACTGAAAGCACAGTTCTGTCCCAAAATATTAAAAGCATATTTCATATGGGAAGAAATTATTACTGCAAAATAATGAGACAATGCATTTTACACAAAATTTGATAACAAAGAAAGAAAGAGAGCATCACAAGCCAAGAATGAAGGGATTCAAAACAGTCTGACATTTAAGAACAAAATGCAAAATAAATGAGACAATGCATTTTCACAAAATTTGATATGTCAGGCTAACAAAGAAAGAAAGAGAGACACAGAGAAAGGGGGGTGGAGAGTTGGAGGGGGGGGGGGGGGGGAAGAGAAGCCAAGAATGGAAAAGGGATATCAAAACAGCAAAAAATCTCTGAAGAACAAGAACAAAATGCGTATGATATTACATCATAGCTTTCCAAAAACTGATAACATCATCGCAGCATATAACATCAATCCCCATGATAGTCTCTGAGACACTTTTTCACGGAAGATTGCATCTCAATATTTATTGACAAAAAAATACATTTGATGTAAATGAAATGACTTTTTTCCACAACATAAAACAAGAAGTGAGAGAGAGAGAGAGAGAGAGAGAGAGAGAGAGAGAGAGAGAGAAGTGAGAGAGAGGATGGGGGAAAGGGGAGACAGATATAGACAGACGGAGATTTAAAATGCATGCTATACATCCATACTCAGAATGAATGTTTCTTTTCAGAAACATTCACTAAACAACAGTAAATGAGATGTATTGATATAATAATCATAATTCAAAAGCTTTTTGACAATGGTGTGAAAATAATACTTTGAGCCCCACATACCCTTTATTCTTCTCTTTCTCCACGTAGTCATCATGTATTACAAGAGGAGACAGCGCATGCACAAAGTAAATACTCATGCTTAAATACAAAAACGTAAACAGATGAACAAAAATGCAAACGAACGAAGTAGAAAGAGGTTTCATCAATTCTCATATCACAGAATAATGACATTACTTTACATCTTACAATATAGTAGAGTACTTCCAGATCTTGCATTGTCAGATCATATGTAAATTTAATGAAAGAGTCAAGATGGTATGTGTGTGTGTGTACCTCTTGCTCTTTCTCTCTCTCTGTATGTATACATGTGCATGTGTGTGTGTGTGTGTGTGTGTGTGTGTGTGTGTGTGCATGTGTGCAAGTGTGTGTGTATGTGTGCGAGTGTATGTGTGCGACTGTGTACGTGTGTGTGTGTGTGTGTGTGTGTGTGTGTGTGTGTGTGTGTGTGTGTGTGTGTGTGTGTGTGTGTGTGTGTGTGTGTGTGTGTGCATGCATCTGTGTGTGTGTGTGTGTGTGTGTGTGTGTGTGTGTGTGTGTGTGTGTGTGTGTCTGCGAGTGTATACAGAACTATACTTTACACAGAGGGGAGATGAAGAGAGCATCAAAATACCAAAAACGTGTTGATTTCAAATGTCAAACAATGGCGCAGCAAATAACAGACCCAGTTCATGGCTATTGGCAACTGAGGCTAGAGAGTTTCAAAGACACATCAGAGATAATTTGCAGAGGAATCATCAGTTCATCATCGGAGGTGGTGGCGATGGTGTGTGTGGTGTGTGTGTGTCTCTGTGTGTGTGTCTGTGTGTGTTTATGTGCATGTGGGTGTGCGTGCATGTGTTTGTGCATGACAGTGTGTGCGTGTGTGTGTGCGTGCATGCACATATATATGTGTGTGTGTGTTGTATGTGTGTGTGTGTATGTTTGTGCGTGCGCGCGCGCGTGCGCGCATGCGTGTGTGCGTGCGTGCGTGTGTGTGTGTGTGTGTGTGTATGCATGTGCACATGTGTGCATGTGAACATGCATGTGTGTGTGTCTGTGTGTATGCATGCGCACACATGTGTGCATGTGAAGATGCATCCCCTTTAGCAAGAGTTGACGACATATTATTTCTTCCTTTAGCAAGAGTAGGTGACATAATATTTCTCTCTTTAGCAAGCATATACCATATGCTATTTCTCTAGCAAGCATATACGATATGCTATTTCTCTAGCAAGCATATACCATATGCTCTTTCTCTAGCAAGCATATACCATATGCTATTTCTCTAGCAAGCATATACCATATGCATGCGTGTAAGCATGAGTATGAGTCTGAGTAAAAGTTATGTAAACACAAAGCTTAAAAAGGTAGGTAGGTAGGTAGGTAGGGTAGGTAGGAGCTTGTATAGCCTCGCGGCTTTCTTGTGCTCCTTCAAATATATAGGTCAGTATTTAACTCAAAGACACATCAAAGATAATTTGTAGAGGAATCATCATTTCATCATCAGAAGTGGTGGTGGTGGCGTGAGTGTGCTTGTGTGTCTGTGTGTGTGTGTGTCTGTGTCCTATAAATAAAATGGACATCAATATCGTAATACCATAACATTCAACTGTGGTAATACATTCTTTAAACACACAAACACTGAAGTACAGACATGGATATATGCACATGTACTCATGTGCTCGTCATGTCTTGACACATATGAATCATCAAACACAAACACACACAGACAGCTTGGCCAGAGTGGCCAGCTGTATGTCAGCAGGCCTGTCTGCTCAGCAAACATTGAAAAAAAAAAAAAAAGAAAAATCACCGGCCCTCTCTGAAGCTTGTACTGCCCTCTTGCCATTTCCTCCCTTTAGCGAGAGTAGATGACATGTGATTTCTCCCTTTAGCGAGAGCTGATGACATGTTATTTCCCCCTTTAGCCAGAGCTGATGACATGTTATTTTTCCCTTTAGCCCATGTGATTTCCCTTTAACAAGAGTAGATGACATGTTATTTTCCCCCTTTAACAAGAGTTGATGACATGTTGTTATTTCCCCCTTTAGCCAGAGAGTAGATGACATGTGATTTCTCCCTTTAGGAAGAGTTGATGACATGTTATTTCCCCCTTTAACAAGAGTTGATGACATGTTATTTCCCCCCCTTTAACAAGAGTTGATGACATGTTATTTCTCCCTTACACAAGATGTTGATACTTCCACGTTATTTGATGACCTTTTTTCCCCTTTAACAAGAGACGACATGTTATTTCCTCCCTTTAGCAAGAGTGATGACATGTTATTTCCCCTTTTAACCCCCTTTAGCATGTTATTTCCCCCATGACATGTTATTTTTCCCCCTTTAGCAAGAGTATATGACATGTTCTTTATCCCTTTAGCAAGAGTAGATGACATATTATTTCTTCCTTTAGAAAGAATCGACGACATGTTATTTTCCTCCCTTTAGCAAGAGTAGATGACATGTTGTTTCCCCCTTGAGCAAGAGTTGATGACATGTTATTTCTCTCTTTAGTAAGAGTAGATGACATAGCATGTTATTTCTCCCTTTAGCAAGAGTAGATAACACATGTTCTATCCCTTTAGCAAGAATATATCACATGCCATTGCCTCTATTTAGCAAGAGTTGATGACATGTTATTTCTCCCTTTAGCAAGAATAGATGACATAATATTTCTCCCTTTAGCAAGAGTAGATACCATATGCTATTTCTCTAGCAAGAATACGTCATATGCTATTTCTCTCCTTTAGCAAGTATACACCCCATGCCTTTCTTTCATCTTCCAGCAGAGACAAATTGCTCCCTTTTTTCCCTAGCTAAGTAGCAAGCATATCATATGCTATTTTCTCCTTTTAGCAAGTATACACCTCATGCCTTTCTTTCATCTGCAAGCATAGACAAATTGCTATTTTTCCCCCTAGCAAGTATACGCTACATGCTGTTTCTCCCTTTAGCAAGTATACATCATAGGCTGTTCCTCCCTTAGCAAGTATACATCATAGGCTGTTTCGTCCCACCCATATTCCATATTCTATTCCTTCCTCTAGCAAGCATAGACCACATGCAATTTCGCCCCTTAATAAGTGCAGGTCATTTGCTACTCTCCCCTTAGCAAATACAGATGTTAAAGAGTCATAAAGTAAGCATGTACAATATACCATACACACCTCCTCCCCATCCTATCCCACCTTTTTAACAAATCAATCATTGGCCAGTCCACCGCCCTCCCTTTAGCAAGAATACGCCAAACATCTTCCCCACCCCCACCCACCCTGCTCCAAACTGTTCACCCCCCCCCCCCCCCCAGCTCTCACCCCTCTCCCAAGCTAGCACAGAACATATGCTACATGCTGCTCTTGGCATGCATTAACCATAACCTACCCCCCCCCCCCCCCCCCCACCCACACCTGTCAACAAAAAATACACAAACACACACTGTGGGCAGTTTCAAACATGTACCATTTTGTAAATTTTAAATGAAAAGCAAAAAAAACAAAGTCTTGAGACAGCACACGCAAGCATCCCCCACATGAGCAATAGATGGTGAATGGGATGGTTAAAAGCACACAAAACACACACAAAAACTGAGACATGGTATTGTAGTATTGCCTAAGACACAAGTGATTGGGCAGGGGTAAGGAAGGTGGGGGGTAGGGGGGTGGGGTGAGAGCAGTCCTCCTCCCTCCCCCTCCCCAGGCTGCCAAGAGACTCCTGCAGAGACCAACAACTTGAAGACAAAACACACACACACACACACACACACACACACACACACACACACACACACACACATGCACACACACCTCACACCCCCTCAAGACAGGGTATGGGAAGCTCATAACAACTGTGAACTTCACCACTCTACATTAAAGAGGAATTATGGAGGTGGGGAAACTGAAGGTGATGTGTATGTGTGTGTGTGTGTGTGTGTGTGTGTGTGTGTGTGATCGTGCCGTGGAAGGGGCTGGGTGGGGGGTTGAGGAGTGAGGGGTGAGTCCCACACAAACTACTCAATGTCCCATATGACGACTACCTGCTCTCAAAATATTCCAGCTCTGAGTTTTTACCATTCAACCATTTTTCATTTCTTTGAATTGCAATGCCACTGTCCTTTGTTTTTTTTAAAAATTTATTTAATTTATTTATTTATTTATTTTTACAATGTTTTGCATCACTTTTCTTTTTTTTTTTTGATTTCATATCATTACACTGTATTTCCACTCCCACCACCTTACCTCCCTTTCCCTACCCCCATCCCCTTGCCACACACACATACACACACATACATTGACCTTCAAGATTTTTTTTTTTCAAACTGGGGATCTCTGCTGGAAGAAAAAAAAAATAAAAGAAGGAAAGGTGGCAGAGTGCTCACTTGGCATGTCTATCAAAGTCAAGTAAATTACTAGTCTCCCCTTGCACAATGCTCAAAAAAAAAAAAAAAAGAAAAAAAAGAAAAAAAAAACTTGTGGAAAAAAAAAAAGGCAAACCTCCTCCTCTGACCTTCTTTTCAGAAAAAACAAACAACAAAAAAAAAAAAAAACCAAAAAACAAAAAATAAGCAAAAAACAAACAAAAAAGTGAATGAAAAATAATTCACTATCTACATTCAGTATGTACCTCCATAACATAACTGGGACTTGGTGATGGTTGTTAAAAGAAAAAAAAAAAAAGAAAGCAAGCTCAGTTTCCCATTCAGTCCAAGTCAAATCATCAAATGCCTTTACGATGGTCAAATCAAAGCTCTGAAGGTAGTAGTCTTTTCTTCTCTAGCTCGTGTGTGTGTGTGTGTGTGTGTGTGTGTGTGTGTGTGTGTGTGTGTGTGTGTTTGTGTGGATGTGTGTGTGTTGCGCGTTTTAAGGAGATTTCCTTTCTGTGGTGACACTGAGCTTTGTCACTGGCTGATCCTTTGTCTGTTGAAAAAAAAAAAAGATATTTCACACAGAATTCTTTTCATTATAGAAGAACTAGTTAATGATGTGAACGAGAAATTTGAACTGGATGGAAACAAATGTAAAATTCTGGTACTTTGTTGAACCAGTACTACAGCTCTGATGGAGTTCTGTCAAATATCTGACCAACAGAGCCAGTAAGGAGTAGCACTTTGTGTTGGATGCATCATCAGTGTTTGGCACCATCGTCTGTCTGTACTGGTTGGCTGGCTGGTCTCAAGTCACATACCCACTTTTTTTCTCAAACTACGTAACTGTAACATTACTAAACTTGAAATTTAACAAGTGAACACAAAGTCCTGCTATTTTCACTTTCTAAATTCAAGATCAGTATTTTTTTTTTTTTTTTTTTGAGGATCTGCACTCAGTGAATAATTCATTCCACTTTTTCGGGCAAGCTGATCACTCCAAAATCATTACTGCAGGGAAACAACAACAACAAACCCTCATCCAGGCTGGATGGTAAAACAAAATCAGTGAATGGAAAGGTTCTGAACTAGTGGAAAGTCCACCAAGGATGGAAAGGTTCCCAACCAGTGGAAAGTCCACCAAGGGATGGAGAGGTTCCCAACCAGTGGGAAGTCCACCAAGGATGGAAAGGTTCTGAACCTGTGGAAAGTCCACCAAGGATGGAAAGGTTCTGAACCAGTGGAAAGTCCACCAAGGATGGAAAGGTTCTGAACTAGTGGAAAGTCCACCAAGGATGGAAAGGTTCTGAACTAGTGGAAAGTCCACCAAGGATGAAAGGTTCTGAACCAGTGGAAAGTCCACCAAGGATGGAAAGGTTCTGAACCTGTGGAAAGTCCACCAAGGTTGGAAAGGTTCTGAACCAGTGGAAAAGTCCACCAACGATGGAAAGTTCTGAACCAGTGGAAAGTCCACCAAGGATGGAAACCTTTCTGAACCAGTGGGAAGTCCACCAAGGATGAAAAGTTCTGAACCAGTGGAAAGTCCACCAAGGTTGGAAAGGTTCTGAACCAGTGGAAAGTCCACCAAGGTTGGAAAGGTTCTGAAAGGGATAAAAGTCCACCACAGATGGAAATATTCCTGACACTCTGTAAAAACATGAGACAGCAGACCCATGCAGCAAACCATCTCATTCTCTTCACTCCAGCCTACACAGATGGTATGTGCCTGGCCCTTGTATAAAAGGCAGAAGGCGCCGATTACTGGCTGTTGGACAGAGCACATGTCTTATCTGCCTTCAGCGCTGGACACCATGTCGCTCGTAGACAGCAGTCTGCATGAGGGAGTTATGCCCCCTTTCAGACTACCTGGGCATCCTGGACGCTTTGCCCCCGGGCTGACCAAGCACCTTGCTGCTGGACACCTGGCTGACCACCTGCACGGTGGTGGGGGTGATGGGGAAGTGGACTGGAAGCTTCCGTGCCAGTGCTGGCCCTTGGATGAAGTACCTGTGGGACAAGAAAAAAAAGTCAGACAAAACACTAGTTTCGCATGCTGAAAATCAGATCATGATGTTCAGCTGAAGATGTGAAATTCTCGTTACGGATTGTGATCTGGGCGACAAAAAGCTGGTCCTTGGTTTTTCATATGTAAGGTCCAGTTTCATGACATCCTTAGAGTTCTCAAAGAAATTTCCGCTGATCTAGAATATCACATTTTTATCAAACAATATGTGAAATATGTCTGTAGAATGAATGAGTCTTTGTTTTCAAACACAGTTAAGAAAACAGTTGACTAATCAACTTAAATTTCTACTGCTGTCTTACAATAAGTGTAATGCACAACACATAATCCTATGTATATGAAACATAAAAAGACAGAAACAGTGATAGAGACACAGAAAGAAAGAAACACACACACACAACACACACACACACACACACACACACACACACACACACACACAAACACACACACACACACACACACACAAACACACACTTTTTTGTTCTCCTCCTTCTTCTCCTCTCTTCTTAAATGGAAGGTTAGGGGAGGCAACTGACCCCCCCCCCCCCCACCCGCACCCCAGTAATCCTGCTCCCCCTCTCCCCTTCCCCTTTTCCCCTCCCCTCCACCTGAACTCGGCAAATTAAAAAAAAGAAAAAAAGAAAAAAGACTGCGGCCCTACTTGAACTCCTCGTGGTAGTGGTCGCGGAGGAAGGGCAGGACGGAGGAGCTGTGGTCCAGCATGGCCAGGAGCAGGAAGAACTGCTGGTACAGCAGCACCGCCTGGTGGCTGGACACCACGCCGAAGCGCGCCAGGTTGATGGTCTCCAGCACCTGGCTCATCACCCGCTCCATGAACTGGTCCTGGCACATCAGACACCAATCCCTGTTCACCCCTTGACTGTAGACACCCTGCCACAATCCTCATTCACCCCTTGACTGTAGACACCCTGCCACAATCCTCATTCACCCCTTGACTGTAGACACCCTGCCACAATCCCCATTCACCCCTTGACTGTAGACACCCTGCCACAATCCTCATTCACCCCTTGACTGTAGACACCCAGCCACAATCCTCATTCACCCCTTGACTGTAGACACCCCACCACAATGCCCTCATTCACCCCTTGACTGTAGACACCCTGCCACAATCCTCATTCACACCTTAGCTGTAGACACCCTGCCACAATCCTCATTCACCCCTTGGCTGTAGACACCTTGCCACAATCCTCATTCACACCTTGGCTGTAGAAAACTGCCACAATCCTCATTCACCCCTTGGCTGTAGAAAACTGCCACAATCCTCTTTTACCCCTTGACTGTAAACACCCTGCCACAATCCTCATTCACCACTTGACTGCAGACACCCTGCCACAATCCTCATTCACCACTTGACTGCAGACACCTGCCACAATCCTCATTCACCACTTGACTGCAGACACCCTGCCACAATCTTCTTTCACTCCTTGACTCTAAACATCCTGCCACAATCCTCATTCGCCCCTTCACTGTAAACACTTGTCACAATCCGCATTCACCCCTTGACTGTAAACACCCTGCCCACACTCCTCATTCACCCATTGACTGTAAACACCTTGCACAATCCTCATTCACCCCATGACTGTAGACACCCTGCCACAATCCTCATTCCCCCCTTGACTGTAGACACCCAGCCACAAATCCTCATTCACCCCTTGATTGCAGACACCCTGCCACAATCCTCATTCACCCCTTGACTGTAGACACCCAGCCACAATCCTCATTCCCCCCCTTGACTGTAGACACCTTACCACAATCCTCATTCCCCCTTGACTGTAGACACCCTGCCACAATCCTCATTCCCCCCTTGACTGTAGACACCCTTACCACAATCCTCATTCACCCCTTGACTGTAGACACCCTGCCACAATCCTCATTCCCCCCTTGACTGCAGACACCTCACCACAATCCTCATTCACCCCTTGACTGTAGACACCCTGCCACAATCCTCATTCCCCCCTTGACTGTAGACACTTCACCACAATCCTCATTCACCCCTTGACTGTAGACACCCAGCCACAATCCTCATTCACCCCTTGACTGCAGACACCTCACCACAATCCTCATTCACACCCTTGACTGTAGACACCCAGCCACAATCCTCATTCCCCCTGACTGTAGACACCCAGCCACAATCCTCATTTCACCCCTGATTGCAGACACCCTGCCACAATCCTCATTCACCCCTTGACTGTAGACACCCAGCCACAATCCTCATTCCCCCCTTGACTGTAGACACCCAGCCACAATCCTCATTCCCCCCTTGACTGCAGACACCTCACCACAATCCTCATTCACCCCTTGACTGTAGACACCCTGCCACAATCCTCATTCCCCCCTTGACTGTAGACACTTCACCACAATCCTCATTCACCCCTTGACTGTAGACACCCAGCCACAATCCTCATTCCCCCCTTGACTGCAGACACCTCACCACAATCCTCATTCACCCCTTGACTGTAGACACCCAGCCACAATCCTCATTCCCCCCTTGACTGCAGACACCCTGCCACAATCCTCATTCACCCCTTGGCTGTAGACACCCTGCCACAATCCTCATTCACCCCTTGGCTGTAGACACCCTGCCACAATCCTCATTCACCCTTTGACTGCAGACACCCTGCCACAATCCTCATTCCCCCCTTGACTGTAGACACCCAGCCACAATCCTCATTCCCCCCTTGCAGATACCCCACCACAATCCTCATTCACCCCTTGACTGCAGATACCCCACCACAATCCTCATTCACCCTTGACTGCAGACACCCCACCACAATCCTCATTCACCCCTTGACTGTAGACACCCTGCCCACAATCCTCATTCCCCCCTTGACTGTAGAGACACCCAGCCACAATCCTCATTCCCCCCTTGACTGTAGACACCCAGCCACAATCCTCATTCACCCCCTTGACTACAGACACCTCCACCACAATCCTCATTCACCCCTTGACTGTAGACACCCAGCCACAATCCTCATTCACCCCTTGACTGTAGACACCTTGCCACAATCCTCATTCACCCCTTGACTGCAGACACCCCACCACAATCCTCATTCACCCCTTGACTGCAGACCCCCCACCACAATCCTCATTCACCCCTTGACTGTAGACACCCTGCCACAATCCTCATTCACCCCTTGACTGTAGACACCCTGCCACAATCCTCATTCACCCCTTGACTGCAGACACCCCCCCACAATCCTCATTCACCCCTTGACTGCAGACACCCCACCACAATCCTCATTCACCCCTTGACTGCAGACACCCTTGCCACAATCCCCCTTTCATTCACCAACAATCCCTTGACTGCTACACACATTTTCTGCTGAGACATGTCCCAGGGGCTGGGTTCATCACTGTCTTTGACATGCCAAAGCAGAAACGGATATGAAAGTAAATGCTGGACATGCTTTGCCACCAAACGAATGTAACAAATACCGAAGTGATGAGCCTGGACCTATCAGTCTTTTTAGACAACATGAAAAACCAACCAACAAACAAACAAACAAACAAACAAAGTGGACAAACACAGGAAATTTATCATGGGGGCAGAAAAGTCCAGATGAACAAGCCTTCAGTCACTATGAAAATGGCTTGATAATGATTTCAAGAAAAGGTGGGTATGGGTGAGGGGGTGGGGCGAAGAAAAGCAGGAGAGACGAAATGAAAAAGAGAGTGCTTTTAACAACATATGGGAACTGCTGGGTTCGGTATTGTAAACAGGACTATTTGTTTACACCCCTGTAGAGTCGGGCATAGACTTATGCTTCTGTTTACAATACAGACCTCAACAGTTTCCACACACTGCTGGTGTGCACTTTAACACCCTCTTATTCATCCCATCTCTCCTCCTCTTTCTCCCCCCCCCCCCCCCTCCTTTTTTTCCCTAAAGATCTTTAGAAACATATGATATATATAATATGATATATGATATTTTATATATATGATATGATATGATATATGATATGATATGATATGATATGATATGATATGATATGATATGATATGATATGATATGATATGATATGATATGATATGATATGATGATATGATATACATGATGTGATGTGATATGATATGATATGATATGATACGATATAAGTATGATGTACATATTCAGTATCATTTTACTGTGAGACTCATACGCAGTTTGTATGTCCATTTCGCTCCATCAGCCGACTTGCTGCCAACATGGACTTGAACTCCAACCTGACAGACTTTATGCACAAAAGCTGGTGGACTTTTGCAAATGAAAGTGCTGTCTTAAAATATAATGGTGAAGCAGATCATTTTTCAGAAATCAATCCTTTGACTGATCCCATCTCGCTGTCCACAGTGCTCCTTCCTTTGACAGTTGCAGGGTGTAATACTCTGACAGGAAATGAACATACAGACAGCAAATATAATCAAATAGCAAAACTTAACTGAGTCACACAGACTGCAAATATATGCAAATAACACAAAACCTAACTGAGTATGTAGAAGTCCTACATTTCAGGTAGTAAAGGGATTAGGAAAACGCTCTTCTCCAGGAAGTCTGATGCCACAATTCCCACTAGGGTCAATTCTCGTCTCAGAAGTCTTTTCAGTCAGTCCACATTCATACAGGTCAGGACAGGATGGGATAAAGATCTTCACCTTTTGCTTGTGAGAAAATCAAAACCACAAAAGCGCATATGAAAGGCATTCACAACTTCTCTTTGACTAGATTGGTTCATTGTTGCATCCTGTTCACAAACTGACTGTGTGATCAATGCAATTTGCTGCTGATAACATCAAACTGTCAAGTTTTTTATCACAAACATAGTCGTTTGTGAGAGGTCAAAGGTTACCAGCATGCAGTGAGCTGACCTCACTGCACAGCAGATAACAAGAAATTTGCAGATGTGATCACCTGAGAGGTCACTCTCGGCCAATTCTCTGGCTGCATATGTGACTGTGATGCCCATAACTGGGTTAGTGACCAGCGTGAGTCAACTGGACTCCCAACAAAGGTGTGTAGTGGGAAAACCAGGCAAGATACTTATCCTGTATCCTCTTGATCTAAGAACTTAAGCAGTGAGAGACAAACAATTCTTAACATCTCAACAGCAAAGGACAAATACCTTCACCTGCGAAACAAGATCAATGAACTTGAGAAGAACATCTTCGTTAAAGATGCTAGAGTCAAGATACATTTGGTTGTTCTTGATGTATGTTATCATTACCGTTATCATCATCATCATTATCTACTCTGTTTGAATGTGAAGTATTGTGAGCGGGGTGGTGGTGGGACTTCTGACTTGTCAGTGTTGTCAGTCTGCATGACCACTGGGTGGCTCTTTATCATAATATGATGGGCTCATTTGTAGGGCCGGTGTCTTCTTTGATGATTACATTTTCAGGACAACAAATGCCACACTGAGAGAATGAAAAAAAAAAAAGCATATTCGTGAAAACGATGAAACAAAAAGGGACATAAGTCTCATATGTGCTTTAAACCACTGCTTCAGTGTGCAGAATTCCAATCCCTTTTTGAGAATGATGTTTGAAGTATTACAATATTGTTATTATCATTACTGATATCATCATCATTATTATCATTGTTATTGTTTTTATCATAGCTGGTTTTCTTGAGTGTGGGGGTAGAGGTGGAAGAATCTTCTTGTGTGGATGGTACTGTTAACTCACTCGCTTTTGTCCGCAGATGCGGACATCGTACAACAAAGCGTATGATGCCAATGTCCGCATATGCAGATTCAGATTTTGAAAATTCATGCTGTCCGAGTAACGTATCAGGTATGAAACTCAAGAACAGAGATTTTTTTGTCCAAATATATATTAATATGCACTGCATGTACTCACTAAACTTCAAGTGTCTATCTGTTTATTTATAACTATGAGAATTTTTTCCCTACCCTATACAAACCCTGGTTTTCAGGGTTTAGCAAGGGGAAAACTCATGGCATGGAGTGAGTTAAAGGTAAGGTTACTGGGACACACCATTGTCTGCTTGACAGGGTAGTAGTCAGCACTGAATGCACCTTGGACCCTCAGACCTACATTGCAAACACTGGAATCACCTTCATTACCATGATAAATCTCTCAGCATATCAAAGGAGTCCTCTGAACACTGATTGTAGCTGCCTCTGGTGCAAGACAACACACACCTCTCTACATCCAGTCCTCCCCCCCCCCCCCCCCCCCCCCCCCCCCCCCTACGCCCCTATGAAATGCATTGACTGACCCAAGGATTTGCATGTGAAGGGGACTATCCCAGGTGATCCCCAGAATGTTCCAGTTGAAGAAAACAAACCAGTCTAGGTGCATTAACAACACACGCTACCAGCAGTGAGTGGTGGTGAAAAATCAAAGAACGGGCAGATGGAGACAGGTCAGAGACAGCAACGCTGGACGATGGCTGTTTTTTTTTTAAGGGCGCAGCATTTTCAAATTCCACATGATGCAAGTTGCATGGTAGGGAATTCCAGACACTTGCTGTTCTTTTGTGCTGTGATCGGTGGTGATGCACTGTCATGGGGTCAAAGGGCATGAGGGAAAACGGGTGAAAAGCAGAGGACTCACAGACAGACGGGCAAGACAAAGGACAGGAAAGGCAGAGGAAAGGCAGACAGAGAGGAAAGGCAGACAGAGAAGGAAAGGCAGGCAGGAAGGAAAGCCTACTGTGTTCTTGGACTCCTCCATGACCCTGACCATCCAAGCCACGGTAAAGTAGACACCTTCATCCTGCTCAAACTGGTTCTGAAACATCAGTGACCCATTTAAAACACACTTAAATAAGTTAAAACACACACACACAGCACAGCACAGCACACACACACACACACACACACACACACACACACACACACACACACACACACACAGCACAGCACACACACACACACACACACACACACACACACACACACACACACACACACACACACACTTGCTAAAACAAAACCACACACACTTACATCCCCCATTCACACATGCAACACACGCACTCATATAAATGTGAACACACACACACACACGTGCACACACATCAAATGATAATCACCAGACATGCACTGTCAATCACATTCACACACACATATGTACACACACACATGCTACAGCAAGACTGAACACAAAACACACACAGCACACACACACGCACACACACACACACACACACACACACACACACACACACACACAATTAGAAATCACACCAACATAGAAAATACACACAGCACATACACAGCACATGAGCACACATGTGCACAGAACACACACACACACACACACACACACACACACACACACACACACACAGCACACACACACACACACACACACACACACACTTGCCACACAAATCACTCACACTACATCACACACACACACACACACAAACATACTCATATAAAGACTGAAAAAAAAAACACACGTGTGATCCAATGATGATCAACCAACATGCACAAAAACCATCCAGTACCTGTTTGGCCATGAGATACACAGCTCAAACACAGCAGACTGGTGGACACACGACATATATTCCTCACAGCACACACTGATACACACACACACACACACAACACAGCAGTGGGCATCACAACACACACACAAACTGAAATCAGAGCTATATAGAAAATATACAGAGGATCAACTGATACATGAGCAGCAGAGTGACGAGCTAAATGCATGGCTTGTGCACACACATCATATTTTCAAGTGCACACACTTCACCTGCAAACAGAATGAATGGTCGAAAACCATGGTTATCTTTTTTTCTCAGAGGGAAAAGGGAAGAACGTTTTTTTTTTAAAGTGTGTTTAGCCACCTCTATACCTTTGACTATTTCTCATTATATGCATCATTCAACACTGTCATTTTTTGTTTTTTTTTTTTTACTACTTTTCAACTGAACCCTTGTGTTACGCGCAGACAGCACTAGTTTGGACTACTTTTTCACCCCCTGTGTTATTCAGACAGCACTATTCTGGACTACTTTTCACCCCCTGTTATTCGGAGAGCACTAGTTTGGACTACTTTTCATGCCCCCTGTGTTATTTCAGACAGCACTAGTTTGGACTACTTTTCACCCCCAGTGTTATTCAGACAGCACTATTCTGGACTACTTTTCACCCCCTGTGTTGTTCAGACAGCACTAGTTTGGACTACTTTTCACCCCCTGTGTTATTCAGAGAGCACTATTTTGGACTACTTTTCACCCCCTGTGTTATTCAGAGAGCACTAGTTTGGACTACTTTTTTCACCCCCTGTGTTATTCAGACAGCACTAGTTTGGACTACTTTTCACCCCCTGTGTTATTCAGACAGCACTATTTTGGACTACTTTTCACCCCCTGTGTTATTCAGACAGCACTATTTTGGACTACTTTTCACCCCCCTGTGTTATTCAGACAGCACTATTTTGGACTACTTTTCACCCCCTGTGTTATTCAGACAGCACTATTTTGGACTACTTTTCACCCCCTGTGTTTGTTCAGACAGCACTATTTTGGACTACTTTTCACCCCCTGTGTTGTTCAGACTGCACTATTTTGGACTACTTTTCACCCCCTGTGTTGGTCAGACAGCACTGTTTTTTGACTGCTTTATGCAACGACTTAGGATTATTTTTTGACAGTACTATCAGAATGGTGAACAATGACACATTCTAATCTATCAAATCCTGTACTAGATAAATCATTTCTTCTGTTTCTTAAGGGCTGGAGTGTGGGGAAAGGGGGAAGGGAGTATCCTCATAATTTGGAAAGTTGGTGAAGGTAGGAACAGTAGTGGTGGACACATGTGGACATATCCCTAATTTGCTTTGGATTTTTACATATTTCTTACTTTGAACCTTTTCAGCACTCTCAAAAAAAAACCAGTTTGTCAGTTGATTATGTGGTTAAATGTTTCTTTTGTTTGATTTTGCATCACAATGATTTAATGTCAATTCAATGTTTCATTTGAACTGGTTCAATTAGGTTTTAACTTGATACCATTTCTTTAACAGAGGTGAGTTAGACCACAGACTGGCAGGTGGGCAGGTTCATTCATTTTCTCTTGGTAAAGTTTCTGATGACTTCTGATGCCTTAGATGATTAGCTGACTGTGACCTACATCTGTGAGCATGCTTGCTGAGTTTTGAAATGTGCTAGTGTGCTAAACATTCTTGTGGTTTGTTTCATGGAATGTTCAAAGAAGTCCTGTTGTTTGTGGATTGTGGCATGATCA
>JADBJO010007145.1:80000-87500 GCA_016801955.1 Conus betulinus
CCAAGTACCAGTCACAAATACACTTTTTCTATGACTAAGACAACCAAAATACGAGCTACACACAACTGACACACCCAAAAACACACATCACACACAGAGTTCTAACACCATCCAAGTACCAGTCACAAATACACTTTTTTCTATGACTAAGACAACCAAAATACGAGCTACACACAACTGACACCACCCAAAAACACATCACACACAGAGTTCTAACACCATCCAAGTACCAGTCACAAATACACTTTTTCTATGACTAAGACAACCAAAATACGAGCTACACACAACTGACACCACCCAAAAAACACATCACACACAGAGTTCTAACACCATCCAAGTACCAGTCACAAATACACTTTTTCTATGACTAAGACAACCAAAATACGAGCTACACACAACTGACACACCACCCAAAAACACATCACACACAGAGTTCTAACACCATCCAAGTACCAGTCACAAATACACTTTTTCTATGACTAAGACAACCAAAATACGAGCTACACACAACTGACACAACCCAAAAAACACATCACACACAGAGTTCTAACACCATCCAAGTACCAGTCACAAATACACTTTTCTATGACTAAGACAACCAAAATACGAGCTACACACAACTGACACAACCCAAAAACACATCACACACACAGAGTTCTAACACCATCCAAGTACCAGTCACAAATACACTTTTTTCTATGACTAAGACAACCAAAATACGAGCTACACACAACTGACACAACCCAAAAACACATCACACACACAGAGTTCTAACACCATCCAAGTACCAGTCACAAATACACTTTTTCTATGACTAAGACAACCAAAATACGAGCTACACACAACTGACACAACCCAAAAACACATCACACACAGAGTTCTAACACCATCCAAGTACCAGTCACAAATACACTTTTTTTCTATGACAACCAAAATAAAGACAACCAAAATACGAGCTACACACAACTGACACCACCCACACAGAAACAACACCCAAGTACCAGTCACACAGAGTTCTAACACCATCCAAGTACCAGTCACAAATACACTTTTTCTATGAAAGACAACCAAAAAAATACACACAGAGCTACACACCAACTGACACCACCCAATACGAAACACACTGACACACCCAAACACTCACACAGAGAGTTTCTAACACCATCCAAGTACCAGTCACAAATACACTTTTTCTATGACTAAGACAACCAAAATACGAGCTACACACAACTGACACCACCCAAAAACACAACACACACAGAGTTCTACCACCATCCAAGTACCAGTCACAAATACACTTTTTCTATGACTAAGACAACCAAAATACGAGCTACACACAACTGACACCACCCAAAAACACATCACCACAGAGTTCTAACACCATCCAAGTACCAGTCACAAATACACTTTTTCTATGACTAAAGACAACCAAAATACGAGCTACACACACAACTGACACAACCCAAAAACACACCACACACAGAGATTTAAAACCATCCAAGTACCAGTCACAAATACACTTTTTTCTATGAAAAGACAACCAAAATACGAGCTACACACAACTGACACAACCCAAAAACACATCACACACAGAGTTCTAACACCATCCAAGTACCAGTCACAAATACCACTTTTTCTATGAAAAGACAACCAAAATACGAGCTACACACAACTGACAAAAAAAACACATCACACCAGAAAAAACACATCACACACACACTTTTTCTCTAAGACCATCCAAGTACCAGTCACAATACACTTTTTCTATGACTAAGTACAACCAAAATACGAGCTACACACAAATACTACACACAACACAAACAACCAAAACACACATCACACACAGAGTTCTACAGACCATCCAAGTACCAGTCACAAATACACTTTTCCCTATGACAAAGACAACCAAAATACGAGCTACACACAACTGACAAACCCAAAAAACACATCAAACACAGAGTTCTAACACCATCCAAGTACCAGTCACACAAATACACTTTTTCTATGACTTTTACAAATCAACACGAGCTACACACACCAACCCACAAAACACACACCACAATTTTCTACATCACTCACACAAGTACCAAGTACCAGTCACAAATACACTTTTTTCTATGAAACACAAACCAAAATACGAAATCACACACAACTTCCCCACAAACCAAAAACCAAACCACACAGATTCAAACACCAACCAAGTACAAAATCACACACAAATACACTTTTTCATGAAAAGACAACCAAATACGCAGCTACACACAACTGACACAACTCCAAAACACATCAAATACAGACTACACACAAACCAATCCAGTAGTACCAGTCCAAATACACTTTTTCCCGCTACAAAATAAAAACCAAATACACCAAAAACATCACACACATATTTCCCACCACACAAAAACCAAGTACAAATCACACACAGATTTCCAGCTACACAAAATCACGTACAGATCATACACAGATTTCTACAACACAACAGCAAGTACAAATCACACACAGATCACTACACAAGCAAGTACAAATCACACACAGATTTCTACAACAAACCCAAAATACAAATGCACACACAGATTTCCCCACTATAACAAAAACCAACCCAACACTAATCACACACACACTGTGGTTTTCCACCCAGAAACAAGGAATCACACACAGATTTCAAAGCCACCACAAATGCACAAAACAGATCATACACAGATTTCTTCTTGCAACTCAAGCACATGTCAAAGAACAATGTACTACAACAACCCAAATGCAGAAATTAAAAACAGATTTCCAGTAACAACCCAAGCACTAATCACACACACTGTGGTTTTTCATCTCAAGGAGGCTACATCTCAAAGCCACCATTTTGCAACAAAAAAGAGTCAAACACTTCTTGACTCTAATGTGAAAGAAAAATGTACACCTGCATGCATTAAAAAAGCATCATTCCTCCAGCATGCTGCTCATCTCAAGAGTCTTTCGTCTTCTTTTTCTTTTTTCCCGAAAGACTGGAAAAAAAAAAAACAAAACAAACCACCAAAAAAGTACTGAACTGTTCATAGAGACACCACGTCCGACTGGAAACACCCCCTGAGTGGGACCCCCCTTTTCCCCGAAAGACCTGGAAAAACAAACAAAACAAAAAAAGTACTGAACCCTGTTCATACTTCTTTTACAACACACCCCCTCTACACCCTGAGCCTCTCTCTGACACCATTCCTTTTTTTTTTTTTTTCTTTTTTTTTTTTTTTGTTTTGTTTGGTAAAGTTTCCATATCACAGTCACAGTGTTTTCTTTTCTCTTCCATTCTTCAGTTTGAGGATCTGGCACAAAAGCCTTCTACAAGAAGAAGAAGAAGTAAGCAAGTGGTGAGAACTGTTGAATAAAACTCTGCAGCAAAATACTGTCTTGACTGAAAAAGAAGATGCAGGCAGAAACCGCAGTCATTAGATCGCAAGGCATGAGAACTTTGCTGAGAACTCCCTCCTTCAGCAGAAGAAAAGCTGACCATGACCCATTTCCAAAACCAGCAAGAAGCCTAGAATACACACCTCTAATGATGAAAGACGACTGTCCCTGAAAAAAAAAAAAAAAAAGTCTGGTTCGAACTTTTAAAACTGCCAATGCCACAAATGAAAAAATGAAAACCCCAGCCAAAAAAAAAAAAAAAAGACACCAGTGTATGAATTGCTGAGCTTGAAATGGTTTATGAGAGAGGGAAGGAGGTGAAAATTAATACTGTACAGTCCAAGTATCAGTGAATTATTACCATACATATCAAAGGGGGACAGGTTCTTTTTCTGCTGCTGCGCTCAGCATGTCTGTATTCGAATACACTAACTCTCTCTCTTTTCTGTGTGTGTGTGCGTGTGTGGCGCGTGTGCGTGTGTGTGTGTGTGTGTGTGCCCCCATGCAATGTGTGTGTGTGTGTGTATGTTGCGTGTGTGTGTGTGTGTGTGTGTGTGTGTGTGTGCGTGTGCCCATGTGTGTGTGTGTATGTGCCCATGTGTGTTTGTGTGTGTGTGTGTGTGTGTGTGTGTGTGTGTGTGTGTGTGTGTGTGTGTGTGTGTGTGTGTGTGTGTGTGTGTGTGTGCTGTTTCCCAGATTAATGCCTTTCACTCGACATGATATTAGATGAAGAATGTGTAACTGAGTGGAAAGAGAGAGAGAGAGAGAGAGAGGAGAGAGGAGAGAGAGAGAGAGAGAGAGAGAGAGAGAGTGTGTAAGTGTGCACGCAGGAGTTTGTATGGTTTGTGTGTGTGTGTGCAACTTCCATGCAACATACGCATATACGTGTGGGCATGCTAGTAAATGCACAAACATTCATCAAGCAATAGTATGTGAACTGACAAACACTATGTGTACACAGATCTACCATAGACTTTTTGTTTTTGGGGGCTCATCCAGAGTATTACATATGTGAAGCATTCCTTCACCTGACCTGTGCTGATCAAAGCTAAATTACTTTTCATTCCAACAAAACATAGTGTTAATGCTATTTTTTTTTTTTCCCACATGAACCTGGGAACACCCGCACACGTAACAAAAGCAGCATGCCAATATACTCATACAGTAACAAGGAGAGGATGGCACAGAGGTAAACAAGATACAGTCTCAGTAACACCAAGAGGATGGCACAGAGGTAAACAAGATACAGTCTCAGTAACAACAAGAGGATGACACAGAGGTAAACAAGATACAGTCTCAGTAACACCAAGAGGATGGCACAGAAGTAAACAAGAGGCACAGAGGTAAACAAGATACAGTCTCAGTAACAACAAGAGGATGGCACAGAGGTAAACAAGAAGCACAGAGGTAAACAAGACACAGGATCCAGCCTGTGGCAGCTTGGTAGGGGTGAAGCAGGACATCCAGGCAGTGGTCACCAAATTGTCAAAGAAATGAATGTCATGATTTTTCAATAACTATTATCAGCATTGTCCACCATCACAGGAAAGAAACGGCGGCTGCCTCATCACGTCGCCCAAACGACCCCAGCAGTCAGGAGAATGACTGACTGATCATCACAGGAGGTGACTGTGAAGAACAGAGGAGAGGGTTGAGGGAGGGAAGGGGGGAAGGGAGTGGGGAGGAGATGGATGGGGGAAGGGGGAGAGTAAGGATTCTCCTCACCTCTACCACATTTCCATCTCCATCTACATTCTCTTTTGCTCTTCCTCCAGGATGTTGTTGGAAGAAGACAACTTGCAGTCTTTTGATGAACTTGCTTCAACACCAAAAAAAAAAAAAAAGAGAGACAACACAGCACTCCAGGCAGATACCCCACAATCTCTCCCTATCACCTCCCTCCCACCCCCCACTACCCCCACCCACCTCTTCGCCTTTCTTTCCTCTCTCTACCCAGCCTTCCCACCCACCCCTCCTACCCTCTTCCCATCGCAGTGTCATGACCATGACTGACCTCTGCATCTCTGTTGAGGGTGGCATTGCTGCCAAAGCGAGTGTTCTTGGAGGGGGCTGACCAGTGCTTCATCAGCAGAATCTGCTTCTCCGGCATGTTCAGCGCCGACGTCAGGGTTATCAGCAGGTCAATCACGTATTTCCCTCTGTAAAAAACAGGAAAATGGATTAACCACACACACACACACACAAATCCAAATAGACACATGATGCAAGTCAACTTTATGAATATCTTGCCACAATATTTTTAAATCTTAAAAAGTCTAAGTAATACATCTGCCAGCCATGAACAAACAAATCACAAGACATAACACTACGTGTTTCGACCTCTTACGTCTTCTTCAGGTGAGATAAACAACACTCAGGGCAACGGAAATGAAGAATGAGCTATCACCTATCTCATCAAATTCGGCACAAGATGGGAGTTGAATGAAAACCAGCTCTTGCCTGAAGAAGACTAATAGGTTGAAACGTGTCATATTTGGTCTTGTGATTCATTTGTTCATGTTTGGCAGATGTATTACTTAGACTTTATAAGATTTTGCTTAGATCTCCACCCAATGTCTCCGCACTTTGCAACTAACAATATTTTCAATAGTTTGGCATCTGTAAGAGAATTTTGGGATAGGAAATAGATAACAAAACGTAGTTATGATATTCTCTCTGATGTCAAAACAAAAATGATACTGACATGTATCATGCCGTCTATCCTCAGAACATGTGTCCATTGAGCCAAGAAAAAAATCATTTAAAAGAAAAAAAATGGTATATAACTGATGCTTTATATTCTGTTTTGAAACTTGAAGGCATAAAGAAGTATACTGATGATGATGGAAATAACACTGATGATAATGCTTATCTGCAGAGCATTACCATCTTTAAGACTTGTTATTTTCACTACCATTATTATTATTACAATAGTATTAGGTATGCAAAGAACAGATTTCCTGAATTTGTTTTGATACTGTGTTTGAACCAGTGAAAAAGCAGCAACTCCACTCTGCCTCTCTCTTCCTCTGTTCTCACCTCTCATCTTTCCCTTTCTCAGCCAAGTATGAACATGAAAATCTGTCATTTTATTTTTCATTTTAGACGCCTGTATTTTATGTGCATTTTGAAAAAAAAAAAATCTCACACACCTACTTACAGCTACCAAAGTCACAACTTCTACTGTTCCTCAATACCGCTGAATGAAATGATAGACATGAATTATGAGTTTAACAAAAATGTAAGAAAAATATATAATATTGTCGTCTTCTTTTGATTTAATTTGATTTCTTTACACCAGTATCCTTTAGCTGGGGTTTAAAAAAAATAAAACTAGTACCATATTTCTGACATGGCAAAACAAAATGGGCATCTTCAACATCCTACATCAGCACTGAATGTTACAGGGAAACAGAACACGTATAAACCTGTAACAAAAAGTTGCATTTAATCAATTTGTCTTTTTCAAAGTTCTTGTATGTCTATAAAATTTAAAAATAGAGGTCTCAAATACCCAAGATTAATTATCTTTGGATAGTTTCCAGAATCACACATGCTCTTTAAAATGAGTAGTAAAGATGCATTATGAAAATTACCTCAGATACTGAAACAGTCTATGAAAAAGAGGGGGAAACAATAAAAACATGCAAAACTACACATCAAAGATTTGTCTCCCCTGCTGTGCCTGTTGCTTGTAAACATAGCATGGGAGAAGAGAATATGAATAAAACTCATCATTTTAACTATTCTGGAAGAGTAGAGGTGGGGAGTGAGAAACAAGGGAAAAAGGAATTCATTCTCTTAAGGGGGGGTCTCTCTTTTCAGGTTACATTTTCATCAAGGAGGCATCACTGCGTGTGGACAGGTCTGCATACACTATGCCACACCTGCTAAGCCCTTTGACCATAACTTGCAGAATTTACATCTGGATGAATGAGCGAAACAGAAAAAAAAAATCAAAACAGGTAAAGGGCCTTAGGAAAGAGTCTAAACAGATGCCTGATCTATTCATTAACTCATTATGTCAGTCAGACCTTGGGAACATCTTTCTGGCATAGTCTGGAACACAGCTGCCGACTTTCTAGGGTCACATTTCAGAAA
>JADBJO010007145.1:92500-95000 GCA_016801955.1 Conus betulinus
AATACAAGTGTTACTAAATTCTGGAATGTATCACAAAACAAAGAAAAATGTAAAGAAAAATATGATGGCATAAATGGAGAATAGCTGCTGATACAGTATTGTTGTACCTGTCAAAGCCATAGTCAGCACTGGTCATGAATTATACACAAAAATACCAAATTTTCTTGAATATTCATGTGTAGTAAGATGCTAGTTCTAAGCAAAGCGAATGGGTATGAGAGAAGATTAAAGGAACCTTCATCACCTCTATAAAAAAAAAAAGAGAAAAAAGGAAGAATACAACATAGCAAACAAACAAACAAAAGAGAGAAAAAAAGGAAGAATACAACAAAGCAAACAACAAAACATAAACAAATGACAACAAAATTAAATTAAATGAAAACAAGAAGCCAAAAGAAATGTCAAAAACACCAGGAATAAAAATTCAGGTTACAGCAAGTAATTGCTAAGTAAAACTGCAACATTAATACACACTCAAAAAAGAAATGAAATTAAAAAAGGCTAACAAACAAGTGAATACAACTGAAAAACAAGTAAATATAGAAAGTGTCCCAAAAAGAATTATTCACTGTTTTGCCCAGCTGAAATCAAAACTGAAAACAATAGTTTGTTAAGCAAAAGCATTGTAAATGTTTGTCAAACTAATAGTGGAACAAATGGTTATTAACATTCAGAAATGTTTGGGAAGTGGGGAGACAAACAAACTTCGTTTTCTTCCATAAATCATCATCATCACCACACACACACACACACACACACACACACACACACACACACCACTGTGTCAGATTCTGAAGCGTTTCATGCCCTGCACTCATGATGACCTCCACTCTGCCCTCCACATCAAGGCTGGTGGTGAGTTTCTGACTAGGCTGTCGATATCGACAAGTTCATAGGAACTGTCGCTGATTTACTCCAGAAACATTGTGCTCCTAACACTAGCTCCACAATTAAGCAAATATTATCAGATACTCTTGATTTTCTGGATCAAAGACTCTTTGTATGCCTTTAGGAAAAAAAAAAAAAACAAACACCACCAGAAGCATCACCACCCTTCCTTTCAGCTGTTCATGAGTATGTTTGTTCCCTTGACACAAGGTTCTCCAAATACTATTATCACTTTGCAACTATACATGTTAATAATACACCCCTGTCACAGAATCACTTTGCTGAGTACACAGAGATATCACAGGAGATTGGGAGTGACAGAGAGAGACAAGGGACCCAGAGAAGGGGTTATGCTGGAGGGAAAGAGACCCAGACAAAGAGACTGACAAACGAAGGGAGGTAAAGACTGATGGAAAGAGAAACAGAGTGAACAATGAGTTGGAAGGCATTCAGCATCTATCAGATCAGCTCAGCCGGCAGGACACAAAATGTGTAGGAGTGTCTAAGTCAACAGGCAGCTGCTAGGCACAGGAAAACGGTAAAATCCTATTTTAGTCAACTAAATTACTGGATCTGCTTATGACGGCTATTCTCATGCAGGCCGCAGTCCCAGTTTAAACAAATGACACACATTTCCTTTCTAACAAGTATCAGTCCATTTATTTATTCTGTTGATATCTACTCACATCTTATCTGATGTAAAGAATCTATGTGGATCTCCCTGATCAGCAGAACCAGTGAATTAGTCTTTTGCAACATCGGACAGTTGACGACACAAGACTATACCAGCTGAACATCAGTAAAATGCTGCACTGACTTCTAACTCTGTACATGAACTTGTACAAGAGCCAATGAAGAACTATAAAGATAGCATAGACATAAAGACTAATGTTCCAAACCAACTGGAAATGTTTACCATGAAAACAGATTTCTCTGTATGAAATTCTGACTGCTCTCCCTTAGAACAGCAAGTTGCCCTAAAAAGGAACAATTTTTGTTTTTCCTGTGTTTATGTCTCTTTGTCCATTACAGCAGACTTTTCTTCACAGATGACTGTCATACTGAACTCTTCGCACATCTGCACACATGACTTACATGTATTGCCCCATCCAAAAGACTTCAGCTCAGGATTTGCAATAAAAATGTGTCACAGAGTTTGGTGCACTAAAATAGGACTTTACCAAAGAAAATGAAATAACAATGATTTTTTTTAAAAATCTATAATCATCCAAGGCAATTAATACAGAAAGGTAAAAGCTAAAGAAAGAGGGGAAAAAGTACAATAAAACTGAAATCATACAGATGTGCTCACCTGGATGAGTCAAGTCTGAGGGTATGGCAGGATACACAAACAATGCAATCATTCATCATGGACACACATGAAGTAAGCAATCTTCATCCACACTAAATGCTTTCCTCATTACATTCTTGTCTCAAGATATTTCTTTTTGAAATTTAGAGTGGTCTTCCCTTGGAGGACTCTGTGTGCATTTTTTGTGTGTGTTTTTCTACATATACTAAGTGTATGCTGGACACAGATCTCTCCAATCTTTCTTATGCTACTTCAAATCATCTCAGCCCAAATCTTTGCGTCTTGGTCAGTGTTAACAAA
>JADBJO010007145.1:100000-118571 GCA_016801955.1 Conus betulinus
CACAACCCTGGCACCACAACTCTGGCACCACAACCCTGGCACCACAACTCTGGCACCACAATCCACAGAGAGCAGTCAATGTCAAGTTGTCATCAGGCAACTGACCAGAGAAGACACTGCACTGCTGCTGAATCATTTCAGGGATGTTCAGGGTACTGTTCTGATTTAACATGTGCAGGACACCATCTACTGGGCCTCCAACTGACAATGATAATTATTTAGTCATGGAGCCGGTGTGACTGAGCTCTCCTTTTCCACATCCATCCTCTTGAGCAACATGACTTACTATACTTTCTCCCCTCAAACTTTTTAATTCATCTTTTTTCTTATAAAGCATACAATACAGGCCTTACATGATAGAATCACACTGTAGATTAATCTATCATGGTTAACTGAAACTCAAACCACCAGGCCATCAGATAAACAATGCTCAATCAAACAGAAGAGAACACACACACACACACACACACACACACACACACACACACATGGAAAAATAATTATCTAATGAAACAGTAAAAACGTTGATCTGTGCTGATCATTTTTTCAAGAACAAATTTTTTTTTACCTTATAACTGGTCATGCGAATTATGCATATACCATAATGCATTAATCTCTACGATGATATATAGAGAGAGACTGTTATTTTCATCTTGCTCTTGCTTGGGCTTCTTTTTTTCTAGGTAAATAATTTTGAGTTATCTTTTAATTTTCATACCATTCAATAGTTATCTTTTAATTTTCATACCATTCAATAGTTATCTTTTAATTTTCATACCATTCAATCAAGTGTTTATGATAACGCCCATCTCTAAGGAATTTAAAAGATTTCTGGCAAAATCGTTTACAACGCCAGCCGATCTTGGCTTCTCATACCTGATTTTTCAAAATGTTCTCTTCAATATATTCAACCAAGTTATTTCCCTTTTTATTTTATGTTTATGAACAAAGAACTTTCCTGCTGGAGGAAATAAGTCTATTTAGACTTTCATCAGACCTACAGAGAGCGCCTTCAGAGCAGTGCAGAGTTTTCATTTAAGGAGAAAGTACAACATTCTTTACACATTTTATCTCTTGCTCCAACATGACTTAAAAAAAAAAACAACAACAGGAAAAACAGGGTCAAAGTGACAGGAAAAAGAAAATTAACACCATAGAACTTCCAGAATTATCTAGAAGTCAGGGGTATATTTGTTCTGAAAGAGCCCCCAGCACCCCCAAAGGGAAATACAGCCATTCACAAATGTGCGTGCACACACACACACACACACACACACACACATGCACACACATTATAAACACATAAAACATGGAGATACATTTTCATGTATACCACTACAAACCCACTAAAAAAAAAATTATAAACAAAAAAGTCCAGGATACTCCCAACCTGCCAATTCTCTCGGTATCCAGAGAGGGTGTTGCTGACCTTGACCCTGGCCCGCCCCCTGTGACCCCTATTAGGGAGGACTGACGACTGGTGCGGGATTCTCGCCCATCTTCACTCACGGTGCTGATGGCTACGCTTGGGATGCCGTTTTTTGGAGTCTCTGATCAGTTCGATCTGGAAACAGGAATCAACCACAGGTATCAGCTAATGCTAGTGATGCTAACAGGCTGTGGAACATGAGCGTAAATAGCTTGGAGGACCCTTTATGAACAATATAATATAGAACAATGTAATACAAATAACTGCTGAATGGCAATGGAGAATGGTTTGAGTACTAACATACACAGCAGACCCTCAGTACACAAATCTACACACACACACACACACACACACACACACACACACACACACACACACACTACAATACACACAAAACACATACAGATACACAAAGACAAGACACAGACACAGATCACACACACACACACACACACACACACACACACACACTTACACATGCATAGAGAGAGAGAGAGAGAGAGAGAGAGAGAGAGAGAGAGACAGACAGACAGACAGACAGACAGACAGACAGACAGACAGAGACAGAGACAGAGAGAGAGAGTGCGAGAGAGATTGGGAACTGAGTCAAACCTCACAGCTTTTCTTCCTCCCAGATTATGATGGATTTGATACTGGCAGCAAACATGTGCATACATGCATGAATTTTTCCTACACATCACAAAGTTCACCCAAAATCATTCATTAAAAGCAATACATTTATTATTGTCAATACCACTCCATTGAGACCTCGAAAATATTCAACAAGCCCAAATGAATTTAGATAAAAAATCACTGAAAAAAAAAAGGAAAAGAAAGAAAAAAAAACGCAAAAACAAAGAAAATAAAAGAATGGAAGAAACTCACAAAATTTAGTGGAAACTTTCTCTTTCAAAACAAAATAAGACGAAAAAACATTTCTGCTGAGACCCTGACGCAAGACCAAAGCTACCCACCAATATACTAAATCCCCAAGAAAAATTTGTGCCGGTGAGTCTGTGAAGAATGGCTCCGCAGACACCCAGTCTGCACAGTAGTCAAGCAGGTTACATCAGAGCAGGAGGGATTGTGAGTTTGTGAAGGATGGCTCTACAGACACCCAGTCTGCACTGTGGTCAAGCAGGTTACATCAGAGCAGGAGGGATTGTGAGTTTGTGAAGGATGGCTCCACAGACCGCCAGTCTGCACTGTGGTCAAGCAGGTTACATCAGAGCAGGAGGGATTCGTTCATGTTGCTTACAGTCCAGCTCACTGCATGGAGCCACATTGGGAAATTGGTGGGAGGTACAAAAAAAAAAAAAATCAATTCATAACAAAACAGATTCAATCACGTTGAACTTAAAATTTTTTTTTAAAAAGCAATAAATCAATCCATAGGTCCATCAGTTAATCAGCAAACCAATCACGGTTGTAAAAAAAAACCAAAACATTTATACAAATATATACATGAAGAGGTAAACAAAAACTGTTTCTAGAGACACATAACAGCCTAAGTCACAGACTGACAAACAAACACAGGCAGAAAGAGATGACCAAGAAGACAAATAGAGGTGTATGGCCTGGTGTAGTGCCTATCTCTGACTGACAAGTGTCACCCACCTTGCTAGAAAAGTCATTGGTTTCATCCTTGGAATCCCCTGTCTGACAAGGGGGGGCCACCCTGACTCTTGCTGGTGCGCCCAAAGAAAGGCATGCAGGAGCACCCCGACTTCTCCTTGGTGACCTCCACTGGGGTTAACACCACCCCAGCTTTGTCCGATTTCACTTCTGATGGAGGGGAGACAATCGTCTCAAAGGCACCGGTCTTGGGATGAGGAGGCAAAGGCCTCACAGAAGTCTGCGATTCGTTCAGGCTGTCCGCCCCAGCACGCGGCAATGTTCTTTGCGTTTTGCCGTCTTTCAGCGTCAGCGTGCCGGGGTCTTTCTGCCCGTGGCTCCCCCGCAGCACCGACAAGCTGTCCTCTTCGATATCCTCCAGCATGTCCTCCTCAATCTCCTCCTTCAGGGAGCGCAGGATGCTGTCCTCCCAGCTCTCGTTGAGGGGCAGTGGCTTCTTCTTCTTCTTGTTCATGTTGGGGCGGCTCTCTCGCTGGGACCCTATGGAACCACGGCTGGTGGGCCGGCTGCGAGGGAGGCTGGTGGTGCTGTGGGAGAGGTAGGCGGCCACATCCTCCGAGCCGTCCAAGGAGGAGGCGTAGCCCATGGGGGTGGAAGTGTTGGAACGATCTCGGAGGTCCACCAGGGACCCCTTTGGGGAGCGATGCCGGGAGCGCCGGAGAGAGCGCCGCCGAGTGGGTTCACTGGTGACATAGGTGATGGCAATGTGCTGGGGGTGTTGCGTTTCTCCTCTCTCCGCTGAGGAAGGTTGGGTAGTCATTGATCTGGAAATGGAAACGTGAAAAGCCTCAGTAAAATCTTTCATTTGTTTTTGTTCTTCATATGTTTTTTTTTTATTCTGTTGTTGTAATCAAAGATTTTGAACATTTTTTATGTGTGGTGTGAGTACAAAACACATGAACAATATGGTACATGGTATGAAACTCACAGGTAATTTACTACATTGTAAATGTATGTAAATGATAAATTCATTTGTTCAACCTTGATCTATACTGTGCGAAAATGCACACTTGAAATGGTGTGCAATACAAAAGCAGAATGTTGAAAATATCAAAAAAAAAACCAAAAAAAATGTTTGTCATACTATCAATAAACACACAGACCCATATGATCCACAACAAATGACCACTCATGTTCAAACATATGAGTTATGTATTTGCTGATAATAAGTAGTATTCAAAAAGCTGAATTTTAAATGAAACCCTCTGTAGATAGACAGACAGATAGACAAACCGATAGATATTCACACACACACACACACACACACACACATACACACACACACACACACACACACACACACACACACACACAGACACTCACACGCACACACACACACACACACTCACACACTCACAAACACAGTACATATATGTGCACACACACATACACATGTACACCCACACACACACACAATGACACACACACAAAACACACTCATGTGCACACACACACACACACACACACACACACACACACACACACACACACACACACACACACACACACTTATGTGTGTGCACATACACATGCATACACACACACACACACACACACACACACACACACACACACACACACACACACACGCACACACACACACACACATCTAAATCTCTGTATCTTTAAAAAAAAAACATTCATGTTTTTTTTTTTTCAAGAAAAACGACGGGCAAATAGTCCGTCAAAAGAATGGAACCACCAAATATCAGAACAGATGCAATGTGTTTCAACCCTGAGGGCTTCTTCAGGTAGACAAACAAAGGTGAGCATACAAGTGTCCCACTTTTATTTTCCTGCTTCTCCCCTGCTAGTCATAGTACACTTTTGACCTTGATTTGAAAAAAAAAAAAAACAATGGAAGATATCCATGAGGTATACAAGTTACTGTTGTTGCTATTATTGACACACATAAAAATATTACCACTGCTGACTGTAACATGTCACCGAAAACAAAATATCAATGTCTGAGGGGGAGGGGAGGGGAGGGGAGGGCGGAGTGAAGGGAAGGGGAAGGCTGGGGAATTTGGGGTGAACAGGTAACTTGCCTATCTGTACACATGTGAATGCATCCATGTATGCTTTGATCTTTCCGTTGTTTTCATGTCTTTCCACATAACAGTTCAAGAGACGGTTCGCGGAAATTTGTTAGGAATTACTGCGCTCTTAAGCAAGTGTATATATAAAACTGTGTCCATGAATATGTACACAGAGTGTGTCTTGTTTTTTAGCTTTGGGGACAGTGCATGGATGCCCATACTAGTACCCCATATCACAAAATTCATCATACCAGTGCCTGCAGAGGCATGAACTGAGTGGGGTTTATCCGTGTGATCTGACACTGGTACTGTTTTACAGACTGCTAGTAGCGCAGGGCTGGAAATCGGCAATACTGAGGGTGTTCAGTCTGTGAGTAAAAACCAACAACGGGCATGGAACTTCTACTGCTGAGCTGACGGAGGGGGCTCCTGTTCGGCGCAAATCATAGTCATGTGTGTGTGCAAAGACACAGAGCAGGGATATCTGTGTGAACTCACGCTGACAGTGCTTCCAAGACTGCTGACAGCCCAGGTGTGGAAAGAACAAGATTGTGGATGTTCATTATCAGGAAATAATCAGCGAACTTTAAAACTGCACTCTTGGGTAAAATTTGAAAAAAAAATAAAAACAAAATAACAAAATATGTGGACTGTCTTCTACCTTCCACACACCCCCACACACCCCCACACACACACAAACACACACACACACACACACACACACACACACACACACACACATGCTTTCAAGCACAATGTCAAATGACACAAGCATTGTTTGTTTGTTTTTCATACTGTCAAGAGACATTTCACGGTGTTTGCATCCCACTGAATACTCCTTCCCTCCACTCATCAGTTTGGTGATTTGGTGAAAAGCCCTCCACCTCTCACCCCCCTCCCTTTACATACAACCTGCTTCACTTGTCTTGTCCCTTCCTGCCTCATCGTAACAAAAAAATGTACAACACGAAACAAAAGAAGATTTGTGAGAGAAAGAAACACACAACAACAAAACATGCAACACTTGATTAAACAGGTCCAAAGGGAGAGTGACTGCAGCCACCACAGTTGAGAATTGAAACAAAGAAAACACACACACACACACACACACACACACACACACACACACACACACAGCCCGACCGATTAAAAACTGAGTAGAAAATGTAAACATGGTGACATGTTCCCATCCCGTGGTGTACAATCAGTACTGCAAACAAATTGCACGACACCCAAGTTGCAAATTAAAACAAGAAAAATAACTCTTGGTCCTAAAGTGAGACAGTTACCTGCCCTAGCTCAAAACGAATGCTGCTTATGGCTTCAATTCATCTAGCACAAATGCAAAGCACACACATCAAACAACAACACATCATTCATATGATTACTTTTTTACAGACACACAAGTGCAGTGAAAAATAAAATCAATCACGGCCTACTTGATTGACATTGACTATTATGTTCTTTGGTGTACGCTTTAAAACCTGAGCTCCTAAATGGGCAAATGTTTGTTGTGCTGTTGTCATTAGTACACGAGTCTCATCTTCGTACCTTGGCATGTAGGTTTTTCAGTATGTTTTATAATGCTCATACTTGTTTCTACTCATAATTAGTTTCATTTTATGCTGCAATATGTCAGGAACGACTTTTGTTTCAAATCATCTGAGTGTGACTGTAATTTGCTGCTAGCGGTTTATGTTGTGTGAGTTGCTTTTGTTGTTGGTGTGGTCGTTGTTGTTATGACGGCTGTCATTTCTGTCTGTCTTGTTGTTCAGATGGCAGTGTTCAAGCATAACAACAACAAAATCTGTTGTACCTGTCAAAGAGAGTTGACAAGACGCTCAATGCATGTATGTAGATTGACACCACTCCATTGTTTGCTCCATGCCTTTGTATAAGTATTGTTTTGCATGCTTTAAGCTGGGATGGAGTAATTAAAGAGGGCGGGGGGAGGTGGGGGGGGGGGGCTATCATATAGTCCAGAACCTAATTTTTTTTTGTTTGTTTTGTAATCCTTTGCAAGAATAGATCCAGTATCAAAGGCCAGCAGAGGTTAAACACACACACACACACACACACACACACACACACACACACACACACACTGCCTTCTCGTACTATCCCCTCCCTCTACTACACGTAATTCAACATTTTTTTTCTTGTTTTCAATTTGTTTGCTGCCATTGGGTATGTGTGGTTGATTGACCCCACTCCCCCTTCCCCTCCCCTACAACCACATGCAACTGCCAGTGTCTTTCCAAAGTCACAGCAGCTCAGGACTCCTGACCAAAAAAAAAACCGACTCCCACACCACAGCCCCCCCCCCCCCCCCCCCCCTCAGATCCAATTCACATGCCTCCTCCTCCCCCTTCCCTGATCCCCTCCTTCCCTCTCCCCCCCACCCCATCCCAACAAACAAACCTGACCCCCCCCCCCCCCAACCCCCTCAAGTCAATCCCACATGTCCTCCCCCCCTCCTCTCCCTCCCTCCCCCCTGCCCTCCAACCCCACCCCCATCACACTCGTTGTCATTTGCCTGACATCACCAGCCAGCGCTAAATTTAGGCATCGTTCAAGGAAACAATGCGTCTGTCACCACAAGGTGCTGTTTCTGGAGCCCCAGGGTCGTCAGCTGTATCAAAGAAGGCTGTCATTACGAAGAACGCTAATCACTCCGTCGTCTGGGGACAGATTGCCTTTTTCCAGTAATTGGGTGTGTGTGGTGTGTGGTGTGTGTGTGTGTGTTAGTGTGTTGTTGTGTGTGTGGGTCGGTGGGTGGGTGTGGTTGTGTGTGTGTGGGTGTGTGTGTGTGGTGTGTGTGGTGTGTGTGAGCTGCGGAACAGTTACGGAGTGGGGGAAAAATACTTAGTATTATATGTGTATATATATACTATTTTACAATCGTAGATAACAACTACTTACTGGCAATGATGATAATAAATCGAACACAAACATCACCATAATCATAATAATGATGATATATAAAATGATAGTAATTAAGTAAGTAGGAAGAAACTAGGGAGAGCTTGACAGCAGCAGGTCTTCAGAAAAGAAAACCCTCTCAGACAAGTGTTTTGTCTCTGAACTCTTACACTTGCAGGGGGCGGGCGGCATCCAGGTCAATGACTCCAGATGCCCTTCTAACTGCCACCTTAAAAAAAAAGAAGAGAGTGGTCGTTTATAATTATATCTTGTGCTCCAAGTCCAAGTAAATAGCGTCCTGTGCAGACTGTAAACTGTGTTGCCTCAACAGTGTTGAGACAAGATGACAATCTCCATCATGTGGCTTACCTTTGTTCTGCATGGAGTAAGAGAGAGAGAGAGAGAGAGATAGAGGGGGAGGGGGGGAGAAGGGGAGAGAGGGGAGAGAGAGAGGAGAGAGTGTACACACTTTGCTTGCAAAGTGATTTGTGTTCACCTTCAGGTGTGTGTGTGTGTGTGTGTGTGTGTGACTGTGGTGTGTGGTGTGTGCATGTGTGGTTGTGTGTGTGTCGTGTGCGTGTGCATGTGTGTGTATACTCTGTGTGTGTGTGTGTGGTGTGTGTGTGTGTGTGTGTGTGTGTGTGTGTGTGTGTGTGCCTATGTAGAATTAGTTACAATCAGTTTGAAAATGAAGTGTGTGGAGAGAGGGTAATGCGGAGGAGGGAGAAGGAAGGGGGGGGGGGGGGGGGGGGTAAGGAAATGTAATAAATTACTTGTTAGCATGTTGAGCGATATTTTACAAGTGAGTGGGTTGTTTCATTTTTTTTGGTTTTTTGTTTTTTTTTCTTTGAAAAAGGTTTTTTTTTTTTTTTCTGTTTGAAAAATTTTGACAATATGTTTTGAGAAACACTTTTTGCCATTGTTTATGACTATTTTTTTTTAATTATTGTGGCAGAACCACAAGAGCTCGACCTGCCACTGCTAAAGAAACCTCTCCATCATTACAAGGATAAGACTCAGGCCCCGAAGGTCCTACTGCACCACGAGAAGATACTGAGAGAAGCGGATGCCTTCATCATTGTGTCGGCAGAGTACAACCACGCCATCCCTTCGGCTCTGACCAACATGATGGACCACTTTGGGTCCCAGTGCCTACTCCTTCAAGCCGTCCGCATTGTCTGCTATTCTCCAGGTAATATCATAACTGTATCATCTTTCAGTAGGATTTGAGCACCAATAATGCACACATATATATATATATACATATATTATATAATATATATATATATATATATATAATATATACATACAGGGATCATTGACTAGATGAAAATTGAAAGCATGCACCTAAAATTCTTCTTCTTCTTCTTCTTCTTTCTTCTCCTTCTTCTTCTTCTTCATCTTCTACTTCTTGTTCTACTTATGAGTTGATTTTAATAATAATTATAATAATAATAATAATAATGAATATTTTCTATAGCACAAATCCTAGATTACTCTAAGCGCTTTACAAGACTAACGAAAACCATGCACGCACGCCACACACACACACGCACGGCTCGGCGCACGGCACGCACACACACACGCACGCGCGCGCGCACACGAGCACGCACCACTGCACGCACGCACCACGCACCACTCGCAACACACACACCACACACGCACCCAAACCGCACACCCATGGGGGCACGGGGAAGCAGATAATGCACAGCCCCACATGGGAAAGCGGACACACACAACTACTCACGTGCACCTTCACACACACGCACTCACACAAACTGACATCTTTGGTGACAGCCCTGATATAGCCTTTTGCAGACGGCTGGGCTATAAGCAACATTACTTTACGCTTACCCATAACCTCTCCTTCTGCAGCTGATTTTCATGGCTGCGTCAGATCTTCAATCCTGTCCCCCCGATGAATCCCACAGTGCTGTCCAGGTCTGGACGGCTGCCCCAAAAGCTGCCATCAGCAGCTCTCGGCACCCTCTGGCCAGGTTTGAGGGCCATGGAAACACATCATGGGCTGGTACAGTGCTGAGGACGTGTTCAGGGGTCTGATATCCAGTGTCACACGGACATTCATCTGTGTGGACAATTGTAATTTGGCTGAGTGTCACTCGCAGTTGGCAGTGGCCGGTTCTCAGCACCACTGTCCTGCACCCAACCTCCTCTTCCACTGCTTTTTTGTCTTAAGATTCAGTTCAAAAGTGCGCGGTATGCACTTGCCTGGAAAGCAGACGTTGGTTTGGGATCGAAATGAACATGTCGGGCGGACCAGTTTTTGATGTTGTGTTTTGGGTGTCCCTGATCTTTGCTGTGACTTCAGTTTTCCACTTCGGCAATTTCCAATAGACCTAAACACTGAACAGACTTTGTCAACCCATCATAAGTGTAAAATCGCAAGAGGACTCCATGAAATCCAAAGGTGAAATCTCAGGGTCCCCTGTGAAATCCAGCAGTAGGGAAGAATCGGTTTTAAACCCATGCTTAACTGCATGCCTTTTGTGTTTGGGGACTATAGACATGGATCACAAATTTGTTTTGACTGAAGTCATTATTGATCAGAAAGTAATCAAGTCTTGCTTGTTTTAACAGAATAGAATTTACACCATGTGTAAATTCGTTTATTAGGATACAATCTATTAATATAAAGCTCAGTTTGTCTGTCTGTCTGTCTGTTCGCTTATACACGGCCACAGTTTTGGCCGATCGCCACCAAATTTGGTATTAAGTGTCCTTGGTGTCCTACAAACAGCAACGTCGGGTCGTCGGCGATCATTTGACGCATTACTGACGCAGTTTGCGTCCACAGACGCAAAACTGCACCATCGGAACACTACACCACAGACAAACTCACCGGGGCGAGATGGGCTCGAAGCGCGTAAGCGCTAGTTCTCTATAAACGTCAACTAGATTATGTTTTGCCATAAAATCAATCATTTTCCTCCGAGTTCTGGTGTGATTCTCTGTACTGTCATAGTTTCATACATCAAATTGTGCATTCAGGGCACAAATCCAATCCCCCGTTATAATAACAGAATCGTTGTCAAGCTGTTCTACCACATTCACAGATTCTATCAATAAATTCTGGTTTGGTCGCCACTACTGCATATAATATTGCATACTGCCCCTGTATATCACAGCATTGTTGGAAGAGGGAGGGGAGAGAGAGAGAGAGAAAGAGAGAGAGAGAGAGATGATTGTATTCTGCAGAAGACCATTTTTCATCACAACATATGCCTGATTCTGGAAGATAGTAGCCCCCCTAGAAACAAATCATTAGAAGCAGCACAGTTATGACTGGGAGGGTCTGAGTGTGTCCCCACCACCTGATCTTGATAAATATTTGTTCAGATAGGTATGGAAACAACCTCCCACCCACCCCCCAACCCCCCTTCCCCTCCCTCCTTCTGTCATATTTGTGTATTGACACAGGGACAGTGTTGTGTGTTGTAGATTTGAAACCACCACTGCACATCTAGCTGCCAGCATCTCCCATTTTTTTCCAGTATTATTTCATTGGGGAAAATCATTTCTGAAATGCCGAATTCTTTTGTAAAAGGAAAGAAAAGGAAACAGTCTTAGGATGGCAAAACTTTATGCTGTGTGTGTTTTGTGGGGGGTGTGTGTTGTGTGTGGGTGAGGGGAGGGAGCTGGGTTGTGTGGCGGGTTGGGGGTGGGGGGGGAGGGGTGGGGGGGGGAGTGGGGGGGGGGGGGGGGAGAGGGTGTTAGATATTTTAAAGTAAAGTGAAAAGGATGTTCTGTGAGTGTTGTCAACAGTCTGCAGAGGGAGTTGTTTCTTTATTAGCTCCACATTCATTAGTAATAGAAACAGTAAAGAGTCAGAGTGCTTTACCATTGAGAAGCCCCTCCCTCATTCCCTCAGTCCCAAATTCAACTTGCAGATGAATGGCAGCCACCGCTCTTGGAACATCACAGAATCAACTGTTTTACAGCACCAGCCAACATTTTGTTTCTCCTGAAAAAGAAATGTCGCCACATCATTGAAAGATATGGCAGAATATCCAAAGCATTTTATAAAATCTTTTTTTTCTCTCTTTTCCCTGTATAAATTGAGGAACTTCAACACACTCCGAGCTCAATAAATTCTCATTAGTGAGATGTATATGCGTTGCTCTGTTGTAGCAAACATTTCAAAGCCGCTCAAAAAACAATTCGTATAAAGTATTATGATTTATTTAGATTTAGACATGTAGCAGTCCGAAACAGACTACAATGCTGGGGGTGTCTTGAGAGTTTTACACACTCTTCTCAAAAGAAAAGCTTCCTAATCAAGCGCCTATTGCTGCTGATGGGCATATCAGATTCTATGTGTTATAAGCTGTTTAATAAATTGTATGTAACATTGAAATGATGTAACTTTGAATTGTTGGATGATCTTCAAGGTCGCTGAAATGAATCTGCATTGTTTTGTTTCTGTCTTCTTTATTATCCTTCTTTCCTTCTTTCTTCTTTTTGCTTGTTGTTTTGTTTTTTTGGTTTTGTTTGCATAGTTAGAGCTTAAAGAAAAACACAAAGACAACGGAAATTGGTGAATGACTGCCTGCTGTTTCCTCCTTCTTCTCTTTCTTTTTTTGTCCCCCCCCCCCCCCCCCCCCCCCCCCATTTCTTTTTTTTTTTTTTTTTTTACTGTTTTCTCCCTCTGGTGTGTTGTGTGTGTGGTGTGTGTGTGTGTGTGAGAGAGAGAGAGAGAGAGAGAGAGAGAGAGAGAGAATGTCTCTGTTCACACTTCATTCCTGTGGTGGTAATGCTAACAATGGCAGCATCATATGGGTGAACTAAAGAATTACTTTGGGCTAGGACTCCAAAATGGTCAATTTAATTTATAAAGGGAGATGATACAAGAAAGAAGTTTTGTGCATTAACACATATTTTGTTTCCCTTTGATGATTTTTGATGGCAGGGAGGGAAAAAAAAAAAAAGGATAAGAAATGCAGTGCTGTTTCTGTTTTATTAACATTTTCTTATCAAGTTTCTCATATTCTAGCTGTCTGTCTGTTCCTCAGGAATAGTGGTGGTACAAGGTCTGTGGTTTGAAACTTGATTGATGAATAAGGGATGTGAGTTTCGTCTACAACATCACTATGCTGACGCCGATTAGAAGCCTATTCTGTTTGTGCCATTTACCTACTGTATTTGTGGATTCGCATTAGGTTGTCACGTCTCGGCTACAGCGTACCTAACTTGATTTTGGACCTTGTGCATCAAGTCGTCTTCGTATCCTACGTTGAATTATCGTCATGTACATCTGACAAGTCAGCTGATCAAGTTTTCTTGTTATGTGAGACTGTTTTTTTATCCACGCTTTATTCCTTGTGTCAGTGTCTGTTCCATTCTGGGTTTGTGCTGGACTATCAGAATTGTGATTTGAGTTCTTCAAGGTTGGTTTGTGCTGTATCTTCGAGCTCCGCGGAGGGACATTGTTTTAGGACGGTTTATATATTCTGTCGTACCATCATTTCAACGCATGCGAACTTTACTGTCATCATCTGTGATGTCGTGAATCCTGTGACAATCCTCTGAATGCTACAAGTCAAAGAGAAGAAGACGTCACTAACTAAGTAGTATGTATTGTATGTTTGTATGCATGGCGTCTGGTCCCCATACAGTGAGTATTTGTGTTGTGTATTGTTTTAATCCATCATCATCATCATCACAAACATTCTTTTGATTCAGTAATAAATTTTGTTTCCATACTCACTCTTTTTGTTTATTTCTTTGGAAGAAAATGTTGAGAGTGGGGAATGGTGGTTGGTGTCTAAAGAACCAATAGCCCTTAAACATTTGTAAACGGAGCCACTGTACTACACCCATCCACAGTGCCTTACCATTGCCTCTCTCTCTCTCTCTTTCTCGCCCCCCCCCCGCTCTCTCTTTGTATGCATTGCCAGGAACAGACAACTCTCATCTCACTTTTGCCCAGCAGCTGAACGGGGGCTTCCAACTAATTCAAGCATGTCTTAAGTTTCATTTCTTATTTGCCTGGATTGCCAAGTTTGCCACGCCTGTAGAAGACTTTGGCAGTCGAGCCACATTGCTTTTAAACTGTCACATGTTTGTTTCTTTCATTTGTAGGCCCATTGACATAACTCTTCTCTTCCTAAATACTCTTTTTTTTTTTAATTCCATTTTACTTCAGTTGAATTCACTTTTGACAGTGAATATTCTGTCTTTAAGATTGTTTCTTTCATTTGGCGGCATAGGAACTTTCCTTCAAGTTGCTGGTAGTGACCGTTTGACCTACATAACTGAAACATGGGAATTGAACCCACTGGTCCTTGTTCTGACCGTCAGGGATCTACGGAGGGATGCGGGCGGCCATGCACCTGCGCAGCTTCTTGTCTGAGCTGGGCACGCTGAGCGTCTCTAACATCTTCGGCATCCCCGAGGTGCACAAGGCCCTGGATGAAGATGGAGAGCTTCTCAAGGATGGTGAGGGAAAGCCGTTGAACGATCACCTGGAGAGGGGCCTTGAGCGCATGATGGGGCAGCTGGAGTGGCATGCCCTTGCTATGAAGAACCACCGCCAGACACACGGGGTCCCCAGTAGAGGCTTGAGTGGGCATGTGTCTGGGAGGTCAAGTCAGGGAGGTGAACATTGTTGTTGTTGTTTTCAGGCTGAAAGAAGTTAGAACTTGAGGGAATATTCTCCATGTTTCAGACGCGGTGTTGGAAAGTGCAGAAGAGGTAACCAAAATGAATAGAGGGTCTGATTTCTTTATTTCCAGTTTACTTCTTGTCCAGGATTATCTTTGTTGGGGCTTTTGTTTTATAATGTAGTGCTTGAGTTGTGATGTTCACATTTCTTTCTTTTTGTTTTTTTTTTTTCAACTTTTAACGGATTGTGCCATTGATCAACTGTTCATGTTTTGATTCTGATTTTGTTATTGAATGTTTTCTAGTTTGTCACGTAGTAGTTTCATTTGTACTTTTATTTGTGCCATTAATCAGCAGTGCAGATTTAATTCTGTTTTTTTTTTTTATGTGGTGCTGTTTTGTGATGTGTTTTATTTGTCCTTTTCTGTTGCTGGTGACAACATATTGTCGGTGTGTGTGCGTGTGTGTGTGTGTGTGCGTGTGTGTGTGTGTGTGTGTGTGAGACTAAAGTTGATTCTTGTTTGCAGAGTGTTATATCCTGCAGACTGCTTATTGCTGGATATATGAATTGACCTCTGTACAATTGTTTTTCGGAATCTTGTGCTTTTTGCTAATTTGAATGTACAAACTTAACAAACGCTTTTAGCATGCATCATTTTCAGAACATAGTATATACCATTCGAAGACATTGTCATATCCAGCATTTATCAGCATTGCATTCAGGGATAACATTCAAAGAGTATAAAAATCGTAAAAAATAACTTCCTTGTTCTTTTTAATGAAGGTAAGATTTTTCTTATGATATGTTAATGCAGACTGGTTGATGTAACTTCCACTTCCAGTCTCTCATCAAATTCTGGCTTTTGCTTTCCAAAACTTACTTTGGCAAAGTCTTATGAGGTATGTTTGGTTGTATTTTCATCTGCAGCGGAATCACTTACACCAGTACCAACTCTGTCGTTCACCGTGCTCAGTCTACCCCATTTTGTGCCATGTTTTGTAGCAAAAAAGCCTGTGAATAATTGTAATTTGTAGCCACACCTATTTTTTTTTTTTTGTATATCTTTTGTTTTGTGAATTTTATACACTACTTTTCCCAGGCAATGTTAGTTTCATTTTCTTTGTCCTTGTTGACAACGGTGCATTTGGTAATAGAAAATTATATCATCTTGAACCTCTGTGTGTTTTATTGACTGTAGAAGAAGAAGAAGAATTTGTGTTCCCTGCTAGTTTGCTATTGGACTTTTTTTTTGTTGATGTCATCTGTTCTGCAGCATAGGAGACATTTATCACATACAGATCAATTGTTTTTTTGTTGACGTTACCTAGTCTGCAGCTTGGAAGACATTTATCACACACACACACAGATTTTAAATAAGTGGCATATGGTTATCCATTTCTTCAGTGAGCCAGTTGCGCACATGGTTTATGTATGGTGCTGAGAATATAGGACTCCCAATTTTTTATCACTGGGTTATGTATTAATGCCATTATTTGATGCATGTATTTCTGTGCTCTGTTAGATTCATTGCTCATGAGCCACAAAACAGCTTTTAACAGGTTGGCTACAGTGCCAGCGGTGCTTAATGAGGCAACTGATTAGTGCATGTGTTCCAAATCGTTCAACAACATCCCAAATAAATTCACTTAGAAAGCCATGCTTATCTCCCTTGTAAGAGATTTCTTTCAGAATGTCAAGTGTGTGTTGTGACTGGGCTGGGACTGCAGGTTTGTTGTTGTTGTTTTGCCATATGTTTACAGTTTTTTTTTTTTTTCCCCATGTTTTCTAGGCAGCCCAGGCTGAAAGTTTTATTACATCGTATTGGCAACTGAATCAGAAATAGGTTTTACCAGAGCATCTTTTTGTGTTTCAACTTTTTCTTAAGTGAGGGTTTACCCTTTTTGTTTTTTTTTCAGAAGCCTTGTATTTTAAGCATTGAGATATATACATGTATATAAAAAAGGATTTGTTTAATGAGAACCAGTTGGCAAAAAGTCCTGAAACGTGCAAAAGTCCTGTACTTTATTTGTCTGTGTCCTTGGCAGGACGAACCCCCCTCTCTCTTCAAATTGTGCATAAAGTGTTTGCAAGTGTTTACAAATAGGTCTTTTTTGTTCCCCCTGCGTCAACCTCCCTAAAGTGTCAGAATAATCAACCTGATGATTGTGGACACTCGACGGATGATGATGCTCCCTAAAGTGTCAGAATAATCAACCTGATGATTGTGTGACACTCGACGGATGATGATGATGAAGTTTAAATTTATTTGCATAATGTACCACAAAGTGTTTATATATTGAGCATATAAAAGTCAAACACACTCCTCCCCCCCCCCCCCACTTACCACCCTCTCCAAACCCATCCAACCCACCCCACCCTGTTTCTCCCACCCAACGCAGTTGTTCCCCTGTTTTGTCCTCTTCCTTCCCCCCCACCCTCCTGTTTTGTTTTTAATCACCGTTTACTATATAGGCCACTGTTTTCATGTCTTTGTGAGCCATCCATTCCTTTTCTTTTTTTTTCTGTTGAAGATAGTCTTTCACTTTCCTTTAAATTTTTTTTTTTTTTTTGATCCCTGCAATCTCTATAAACATGCTGGTTATTCATTGAAATCTCCCAAGTAGTTTGTGAAACTATGAACACCGTTTGGCAGGAACACTAGATGTGCAATCTGCTGCTTCTATAATTATCACCTATATAATTATGTGTTGTTGTGGGTGATGATGTTTCATTGAAATCTTTTTTTTTTGTTGTTGTTGATGAGGTGACGAATTTTGGGAAATTGTTAGTTTGCTCAGTGTGGTGTCCTGGAGTTGTCTGCCTTAATTTAAAGTTAACCATAGTTGAGCTGTGATGCTGTGACTTATGCACGTAGCTGTTGTTTTTGCTGCTGGTGTTGGTTTCTTTTTCCATAATGGGAAATTTTCTCTTTATTTACCCTCTAATATCATGACAGTCTTCGACAGGCCCTGTATGGTTGGCCTGGCAGTAGTTGTTATAATTAAACGAGGTTGAAATGTGACAAGTTGCTGGAAATAATTATGTATGTAGGCTGTTTGTTTGATGTGTTGTTTTTGTTTTATACTGTTGTTTTTCTTTATAGGCTCTCTTTTTTTTATTTAATCCAGTGACAGCTGAAAAGTGTACTGTTAGTGTGCTGTTTGCAAGCCTATAAAAGGACTAAGTGAAATGCTGACAGAAAATTTCCGTAATATTTTTTTTTCTTGCATATTGATCTCTTTCCATTGTGTTTCATATTAAATAATTTCTAGTATACATGATTAAGAATTTTTTTTTTAACATTACCGATTAAATACTGTCATGAAATAATCGAAAAAAGGAAATAGAATTTGAAATATTTTGGAATATTTGTTAAAAGAAGAAGATTTTTTGAGCAGAAAATAACAAAACAAGAAGGATAACTCCTGTTACCACATTCACACACACGCACACCCACAGCTCCAGAGGAATGCTGTTTACAGCACCAATTCACATAGCACAAACACAGATACTAAATGCACATATAAAACAGAGAGACAACAGTGGATGCTGCTCTCAGCACCAATCCCCTTAGCACAAATGCAGACGCAAAGCACTCTCGACCAAAAAAGGTAATAGTCTGCTTGTTTGATCTGTGTACTTTTAGTTCTGCATTTTCCACAAGCTAAACTAACACCATGAGCAGAATTTCATGTGGAGTTGTAGTCATGTATTGCCTCATAGTGGGAACAAGTATTAGTCTTCTTGTTTGTTGCTTTCTGTTCGTGGTTGTCTGTTTTATTGAAGATGATCACTGTTTTGAGCAGCTAACAACACTGATTCGCTGTACTTACTACGCATTTTTCTTTTTGGAGTATACTGTGATTTTATCAGAATTGTAGACATTTTTTTTTTTATCATCATCATAATTTTGATACATCTGTT
>JADBJO010007146.1:0-2500 GCA_016801955.1 Conus betulinus
ACACCCCCACACCACCACACACACATATAAACATTACATGTGCACGTGCAAGCACGTGCAAGATTCTGCTTAGCATACGTACACACAGAAGGCCTGCGCACGCACGACAAAAACATACAAACATGCATCAACGAAAAAACTGTGATGGCTATCTCGCCAGATTCACATATCATGAGCATCATCCCCATCCTCAGCATCCTCATTATCCAATATTATATCATTCTCCTATCGCCTACCGTCTTCTTCGTACATTACTTGTCCCCTCCCCCTGCTACTCTTTTCTTCCATTCGCTCTCCCTCCCACGTCTCCCTCTTGCATAGGTACAACTCTCTTCTCTTTTCTCTTACTATCTCTCTCCTCTCTCTCTTCTTCTCGTATATCTCTCTCCTAATATCACACAAACACACACACAACACCACACCACACAACACACACACAATCACGCACACACACCACACACACACTCACACAACCACACACACCACAACACACACACAACACCCACTCCTCTCTCTCTCTCTCTCTCTATCTCTCTCTCACACAAACACACACACACACACACACACACACACACACACACACACACACACACAACACAACACACAACCCACCGTGCACTTCATCCCTGATAGTCAGATTGGTTTTCTGACGAACACAAGACAGTTCACAAACAGCTGTATCATAATTTGAAAGCCGCCCCCCTAAAGAAATCAATTGGAGTTCACATGCCACCAAGGCACAGGATAACTTTACTGAGCGTTTGTAGTGTCAAGAGCCTTTCTCTTAAGGACGTACGCTTTGGATGGGAGAGAGAGAGAGAGAGAGACGAGAGAGAGAGAGAGAGGAGAGCGAGAGAGGAGAGATGAGAGAGAGAGAGAGAGAGTCGGAGGACGCGCACCTATTAAAAGAGGGAGGACAGGGGGGTCAGGAGAAGCAGGAGCAGAAAGAGAAGAAGAAAAACGGTGAGGGAGAAAGGAGGAGAAGAAGAAAGAAGAAAGAAGAAGAAGAAGAAGAAGAAGAGAAGAAAGAAGACAGGCAGACAGACAGTTAGACAGACGGATGGACAGAAGAGCAGACAGACAGACAGACATAGGACATAGAGAACAGACAGACAGAGAGAGAGAGAGAGAGAGAGAGAGAGAGAGAGAGAGAGGAGAGAGAGAGAGAGAGAGAGAGAGAGGAGCTGATGATAATCGATGATGATGATGATGATGATGATGATGATGATGATGATGATGCGACATCTCATCATCATCATTCATCATCATCATCATCATCATCATATCTTCTTCTTCTTCTTTTCATCTTCTTCATCATTCTCATCATCATCATCATCGTCATGAGAAGAAGAAGAAGAAGAAAGAAGAAGAGAAGAAGAAGAAGAAAGAAGAAGAAGAAGAAGAAGAAGACAACGACAACAACGACAACGACAACGCACACAACGATGATGATGACAATGACGTCAACATGGAAAATATGACGGATTAAAAAAAGACGGTGGATCAGAAGAACATTCGATGGGGAGGAGGAGGAGAAAAAAACATCAATGATAACGATGACGGTGATCATAATCATGATCATGATCACAATGACCACGAAAACCTAAAGAACAAGATGTGAAATCGAAAGGTCATTCATTGGCTAAGGAGAAGAAACAGGAGGAGGTGGACGAGGCAGGAGGAGGAGAAAGAGGAGGGGGGAGGAGGAGGAGGAGGAAGGAGGAGGAGAAGAAGGAGGAGAGGAAGGTGAGAAGGAGGAGGACGGAGGTGAGGAGGAGGGACAATGACGACAGCACACGCCACACACACACGCACACACACACACACACACACATACACACTCGCGCGCGCGCGCGCGCGCGCGCGCGCGCGCGCAAGCTGGAACAAATAATCATTCGGAACGCAGAATGAAAAGAGATATAATGAGCATTTCTTTATGTCACCACCAGATTTTCAACGTCCACCTGCATGTCTGATGACCGGTCACACGAGATCACAATCCCAGGACAGCAGGAGGCAGGAGTGCGGGGGAGGGGTAAGGCAGGGGGGGGGGGGGGGGGGGGGGCCAATCTGACACTAGACGCGCACCACCAGATCGACAGCACACGTTGTGACATACGGCAGAAAAGGCCAGCCTTTATGTTAGGGGTTCTTTGCTAGGTCAAGAATTATTTAGAGCGATGTAAAGCTTGTACAAAACCAGAGGGAACACTCGGGAGAGCGCAGACCTCCGTCAAGATTCAACGGATCCTGGATCAGTCCTCAGATCCCGATCCGTACCAAAAATGTAAGGCGAGGAAAAAAAAACAGGTTTACGGTAACTTGAGACGTAAAAAAATAGGGTCCATAAATAGGCTTTTGTCAATTTTTACTTTAAACTTATGTGGGCAAATCAGTTCATTAGTTCTAAAGAAAAGTTCCTCTAGGGGGGTGTAATATAGGTACGGACTGAACCAGTTACTTCTCATATACTTGCTTTTAAGCAGAAAATCAAAAAAAA
>JADBJO010007146.1:17500-25000 GCA_016801955.1 Conus betulinus
ATGATCCCGGGACTTGGGGTGGATGATCCTGGGACTTGGGGTGGATGGTCCTGGGACTTGGGGTGGATGATCCCGGGACTTGGGGTGGATGGTCCTGGGACTTGGGGTGGATGATCCCGGGACTTGGGGTGGATGATCCTGGGACTTGGGGTGGATGGTCTTGGGACTTGGGGTGGATGGTCTTGGGACTTGGAGTGGATGATCCCGGGACTTGGGGTGGATGATCCTGGGACTTGGGGTGGATGGTCTTGGGACTTGGGGTGGATGGTCTTGGGACTTGGGGTGGATGGTCTTGGGACTTGGGGTGGATGATCTTGGGACTTGGGGTGGATGATCTTGGGACTTGGGGTGGATGGTCTTGGGACTTGGGATGGATGATCTTGGGACTTGGGGTGGATGATCTTGGGACTTGGGGTGGATGGTCTTGGGACTTGGGGTGGATGATCTTGGGACTTGGGATGGATGGTCTTGGGACTTGGGGTGGATGGTCTTGGGACTTGGGATGGATGGTCTTGGGACTTGGGGTGGATGATCTTGGGACTTGGGGTGGATGGTCTTGGGACTTGGGGTGGATGGTCTTGGGACTTGGGATGGATGGTCTTGGGAGTCCGACTGATCTCGTCAAACGTCTGTGGGTGCTCTACGCTAACATCAGCACCGTATCCTTACAGCAGTCCCGCACAGAGCATTTTGCCTTTATTTCCAGCACTTTTGTCGATTAATCACACATTATGTGTATTGCAGTTCGGAATCTACCCCTCCCCCCCTCCCCCCTCCCCCCCCCCCAAAAAAAAAAAAAGGCTGTTTAAAAAGGAAATGCGATTGCTGCAATAAACCACTGCACTATACCATAGTATCTCTGCCTTTCGCGCGTTCAATGAAAATCGGGTCAGCGCCTTATTCCGCACAATCCCTGGTCAGTATGAGAGAGAGAGAGAGAGAGAGAGAGAGAGAGAGAGAGAGAGAGAGAGAGAGAGAGAGAGACAGACGGGGCCGGAATAGCTCAGTTGGTAGAGCGCCGGACTCGTGATCCTGGGGTTGCGGGTTCGAATTTCGGTACAGGGGGATTTTTTCCCTCGGAGGTAACATTGGTTCTGACTCCGTTCCCCATACAGTCCTTCGAATGAGACTATAAACCGAGGTTCCGTGTGTGAACGCACGCACAACATCTTGCACACACGTAAAATTCCCATCACCAACTTTCGGAAGAGAAGGCCAGTTTGGCCGTTGGTATGGATGACACGTTACACATAGCATGCACCTTCCTCGAAGATGGAGTGTGGCTGCCCCTAATGGCGGGATAAAAAACGGTCATACACACACAAAACTCCCACTGCCTGTCTACAGGCAGTGTCCGCAGGAGTATCAGCCTGCGTACGCAGAAAGAAAGAAAAGAAAGACGATTGCGACAGGATCTGTACAGGCAAGTGCCAAATGTTCTTCTGAAGTATACTGCCTCCGCCGCTTTCATCTTCTTCCTTTGCCATTCTCTCATACTGATGACATTTTTTTTTTGTTTGTGATTTTAAACAGTATTTTATTTCAGTGGTGTCGTAATGTTAATTCAAGCATAAATGAGATAGGACAACAAGAATTGTTTTTTTTTTTTTATTTATGTAAAGCCCTATCTTACGAGAGGGATGTCTAAGCCGTGATTCATAAAGTTACCATATCAAAGAAGCATCAAATGAAAAGAAAGGATAAAAAATGCCAAAAAAAAAAAAAAAAAAGCCAGAAAAAAAAGAAAGAAAGAAAGAAAGAAAAAAAAATACAAATTAGCTGAGATGAAAAGGAAGTTGTACGCCAGAGGATGAGGGAACGGAAGACAACATTTATTGGAGTCAACGTCAGCATGCAAGAAAAATTCATTAATGCAGACACCATCAATAACAATTATTTACATATTATGTATTTTTTGTTTGACGTCTCTGGACGTTTTCTTCATGAATTACGTCTTTTCCCGAATTTGAAAACTAAAATATAATTTCCGTTTTCCAAAACAGGTCTACCTAAAGATTGATAACAGTGGCGCTGTTGTGTCTGTCGCTTAAATCGCCTGCGTGCGTGTGTGTGTGTGTTTGTACGCCGCGCATGCGTAGTGACAGTCTCTTTAACGGTCATGATACGGCAGCGCGCGAAGAGGTAAATGTCGAGGCAGTTACGAAGTAGGTACCCCCCTCCCCCCACTTGTCAGCTAGCCCCCCACAGTGAAATCACTCCCGACAGCGCTGCACCCGCTGCCCGCACGCGCTGATGGAGTGACGTCGTAAAGAATAGCTGCGCGCATGCGCTGATTCCTTTTATCTCGCGCGAGGAGTAGAGATCTCTCAAGCCCCTGGGAGTGCAAAAACGACGGAGAGGAAGAAGAAGGTCGTGGAGAGAGAGAGAGAGAGAGAGAGAGAGAGGAGCGGGGATGGGGGGGGGGGAGGCAGGGGAGGGGGATAAAGGGGAAAGAGATGGAGAACCTCACTCATCCCGGAGAAAGTGGCTCAGTTCGTTTTCGTTCGTTCCCATTCTGCAAGAAATAATGAGGTGCCGGAACGCTCGCAAACCGTTCTGAGAATGACTGCTGTTGTCAGAGATCAAAACGTCTGTCGGAGAAGCCTCCACCCCACCCCATCCCACCCCCCCACCCTCCCACTCCTTCTTCCCCACTACTACACCATCTCACCACCGCCCCATCCCCACCCCTCAGCTGATGGTGTCAGGATAGCCGTCCCCCCCGCCCCGGTGACAAATGCGATCGAGGAGTCGAGTGACATACAATTGTGAAACTAGTGTTGGCACGGTTCTCTCCCTTTGTGTTTTCTGAGTTACCGACCGCTGCAAGTCGGGGGGGGGGGGGGGGGGGGGGGGGGGGGGGGGGGGCTGTGTAACGCTATGTGACACACAGGAAGAGGAGGAAAAAGGGGAACGGAGTGAATGACGGATGATAATTCAAACAGATCACTGTCACAGGATGCAGGGGGGAGTGGGCGGAGGAGAAAAGAGGGCTGGGGGGGTGGGGGGTGTGAAGGACGGAGGTGGAGCGGAGGGGGGGGGGGGGGGGGGAGGCAGGAAGGGGGAAAGGGGGGGTGGCGTGCGGTGCTGGTGCTGATGCGGGGAAGCGGTGGGGTTGGGGGGGTGGGGGGGGGAGCAGTACACTACCATTGTGTCGCTGTGTCTACTTTCTTTTTCTTTCTTTCTTTCTTTTTCTTTCTTTTCTCTTTTTTTTTTTTTTTTCTTTTTTTTTTCCCCCAAACTCAAAACCGTTTGTTATAGTTGTCTTTTACGTTTTGCGGCAAACAGTATGCTTCGTTTTTTTGGAATAATAAATATTCAAAGATGGTCTTTTCTCAATAAGCAAATGAACGTTTCCAGAAGCACTTTGCAGGCTGCTACATGCTGTTTTATAGTCCTTTCCTTTTTCCAGAGTGTGAAGAGAGAGAGAGAGAGAGAGAGAGAGAGAGAGAGAGAGAGAGACAGAGATGGATAGGAGAAACAGAAGGAGAGAGAGAGGGGGGGGGGGGGGATGGAGGGGGAAGAGCGGAGGGATAGGGGAGAGAGGGGGAAGATATAGAGAAAGAGAGTTTTGGGGAATGAGCGGTTTTTGGAGATAGTGGAAAACTTTTTCGCCTATATATATACAGAGAGTAAGAAAAGGCAAAAAAAATGGGGACAGATACAGAGACAGAGAGAGAGAGAGAGAGAGAGAGAGGAGGAGAGAGAGAGGGAGAGAGCGGTTTGAGATAGTGGTAAAACTTTTTTTTTTTCGCCTACATGAGTAAAGAAAAGGTAACAATGACAAAGAGAGAGAGACGGAGAACAAATTGGAGAGAGAGAGAGAGATGAGAGAGACGGAAACAAATTGGAGAGAGAGAGAGAGAGAGAGAGAGAGAGAGAGAGAGAGAGAGAGAGATTTCCACACGACTAATGGGTTTATGGAAACACACACACAAACAAACTGGATGCATACAAACTGCGGTAGAGAAAAAATATCACGGTCCTTATAACAAAACAAAAAAGATTGTCCTTTAAGCACAGAATTCAAGCATCTTAAATACAGACACAACTGGTTCAGAGAAGATATACTCATAACTTCAGTGCATACCTGTACGCGCACGCTTCTACATACGTTGCTGATTGTTGAAAAGGTCAACAGTGAAACTTAGCCATCAGAATCAACCAACAACATGATCAGGGAAAAAAAAAAAAAACATGGGAGAGAAGAGACCCCTGTCAAACAGAAATGTCTGAAGACACAAAACCTACACAGAAATTCATGAACTCGAAAAATAATGCTCTTTTAGAATGATGTCAGTCATCTGATACGTCATAATGTGAGAAAGAAAGAAAGAAAGGAAAACAAACTTGTTCTTTTCTCGTGAAACGAATTGAAATATTAGAAAATAACAAACAACGACCCAAGATCCGCCGTTGAATTCGGAGCCGCCCCACAGATGCTGCCCAAAATGTAATAGTTTGTTCGTGGACTACCATCCATCTTGTGGCCAAATTTGGTTAAAATAATTATGTTCAGTATTTTTTTTTTTTTTTTTTTTGCATAATCCAGCCGACAGACACAAAAAACAAACAAACAACAGTCGCTGGTGAGATTTGACCTCCAATGCAGAGATAAAGGTGGTGTAAAAGTGATTGTGATTAGAATTTAAGAGATTAAAGTAGCCTACGCTACCAAAAGAGTTTCCACCTACGTATCCAACAATGTCAAACATACGATTAGCAGATGATAATTCTTAAAACAAACGAAACAAAACGTCATATGAACATCCGAAGTCAGAAGTGTGTGTGTGTGTGTGTGTGTGTGTGTGTGTGTACAAACGTATTCCAGGTATTTTACCAACAAAAACGGTGAACTCAGAAACTCTCCACCAAGTGGGATGCTTACAGGCAAGCACATGTTGCGCTGTTTGAAACTGTATCGTGCTGTGACAGAAATGCGCACTATGACCTTTCCCTCTGGGTTTTTTTGTGTTTTTTTTTTTTACAATAGATTTACACTATCCAGACGTAATCACGCTTCTCTTGTGGAGAAAAAAAGTCCTCAGTGAAGTCTGAGAGGTGTATGCACTTAACCAGTCTTGCTAAATTTAATTATCACAACATTCAGCTCGAATCGGTGGATCGCACGTGCAAGCATCCCGTTGGCTAAAAACACTGCACTCCTTTCAACTGTAAAGTGTATGTCAGTTCCTTTCGTTTTGCCTTGTTACCATTTTACCCAAGCAAACAGACCCCAAACAGAGATTGCTGACATCATTCCAACGTGCTTTCTCCAGAACGCCATATGGCTGCTCTAAACATAGAGGGATACGGATTTCTGTGGCATTACTCATATTTTTCACGCACACTTTTCGCCGTTCGATCATTTTACTAATTTCCCCAAATTCCAGTGTGTTATGAAATCCAACAAAACTACGGGCATCTGTTCCAATGAGGAAAAAAATGTACGAAACAATAAATGACATTTATAATTCCTGTTAATTAATAGATCGTCTGTGGCTTTCATTTTTCTTTTTTTTTTTTTTTTTTTCATATTTCATTGCATGCAATACTGATTAAGTGAGGGCGTGTGTGTGTGTGTGTGTGTGTGTGTGTGTGTGTGTGTGTGTGTGTGTGTGTGTGTGTGTGTGTGTGTGCACGTGTGTGCGTGTGTGTGTGTGCGTGCGCGCGTGTGTGTCTCCGTGTATGTATGTGTGCGTATACGTGTATGTGCGCGCGCGCGCGCGCGCGCGCGCGCGCGCGCGCGCGCGCGCGTGTGTGTGTGTGTGTGTGTGTGTGTGTGTGTGTGTGTGTGTGTGTGTGCAGTGCTTATGGGCAAATTCTTCACATTTTTGGTCATGGAAACAACAGCTTTTTTTTTTTCTAAATGCATTACCATATTGGCTCATCGCTAAGAGTGCTTACGAACCCCTTGGAGCGAGCTAACAGGTAATAAATCGGATTTCAAACTGTGGATTTTAGGGTTACTCTAGACGCTGATGTTTATGGAATGTAGATGAATCTTAAATAAATGTTAGCGAACCGCCAAGAGAAACGTGGACAAACGAGTCACAAGACAACACACACACACACACACACACACACACACACACTTACACACAAAGCATGTTGAGAGATGGGGATGGGAGGTACGTCACTTTTCTTTTTTTCAAGGTTAGTTTTTTGTTGCTGATTTGCTATTCTCGTGTCTAGAGTAACCCTAACATCCGCAGTTTCAAATCCGATTTTATTACCTGCTAGCTCGCTCAAAGGGGTTTACAAGTACTGTTTTGTCTTGTGACTCGTTTGTCCACGTTTTCTCTTGGCAGTTCGCCAACATTTATTTAAGATTTGTTTAGATTTCCACCTGCAGTCGTCTCGCTTTGCAACTGGAATGTAGATGGTTTTTTTTTTTAAATAGTTCGGCTTCGTCCACGTGGCTGAATTCTGGAACGTTCATGAAGCTGTTCCTCTGCAATTTCCCACTAACTATGGTTTTACAGCGTGTTCCGATATTTCACAACAAGGAAAGTTAGTACACGTGAAAAATGTAATGAAGATACAAGGTAAATCACATGACAGTGGAAATATGAAAGGGTTGGAAGGAAAATGAAAGGGTACAGAAAAACACGGGAATAGCAATGAACAACAAAACTGACCTTGGAAAAAAAAAAAAAAAAAAGAGGAAAGTGAAGTACCTCCCATCCCCATCTCTCGATATGCTGTGTATGTGTGTGTGTGTGTGTGTGTGTGTGTGTGTGTGTGTGTGTGTGTGTGTGTGTGTGTGTGTGTGTGTGTGTGTTGCAAGAGGTCAGGAGTGACTCCGTCACATTTGCTGTCAGAAATTGATGTTAGTTAAGATTTGGACAGAAAGTTTCAATGTTCTGTACAGTGTGTGTGTGTGTGTGTGTGTGTGTGTGTGTGAAGAGATCGAAAGCGAGTCCATCATACCTAGTGTCAAAGGTCGATGGCGCTTTAAGAAATTTTAGACAGAAAGTTTCAGGTTTCAGTACATCCCCCCCCCCCCCCCCCCCCCCCCCCACCCCCCCCCCCCCCCCCCCCCCCCCCCCCCCCCCCCCCCCCCCCCCAAGACTCGAAAGGTGACATAATAAGTCAGAGATCCACAACAAACAGCGCATATTGCGGCTGAGGCCATTGACGATACTATTTCCCCTCTCCACGGATCACACGGGTTGAAGACAAGACGCCCTATGTTCCTCAGTCTGCTCATTAGGCGAGACATACTGAGCCTTCACAACATAAACTGCAAAACTAATCTGAAAATCAGTCTGGGAGGTATCGTTAATGGTATTTCTTTTTCTTGTTGTTTGTTTGTTTGTGTGTTTGTGTGTGTGTTTGCAGTTTACACCCCAGCTGACCGAAGATGATCATATCAGGCTAGTCGAATTATGGACATACCCCAACTATTGTGCTATAACTCTGAACATTCCCTTTACGCCTCTGTGTCCCCCCCTCATCCGAAGCACCCTTTCCCCAACAGAATACATACATACATAC
>JADBJO010007146.1:30000-42500 GCA_016801955.1 Conus betulinus
TATATATTTCCTTTTATTGAGGGCCGGATGTAAAAAAAGCCATTTTGTGCTTATTCCGCTTTTTCCCTCATTTAAAAAGATTCGTTCGTTCGTTCGTTCGTTCTCTCTCTCTCTAACCTTTTTTCTCCCCCTTGTTTTCTTTTTGTACACGTACAGTCCAGTGTTGAACTTTTTGCTCGCAGCCCTGGAGGACTTCCGTAGTCGGCTGGGAACGACATGACTTTGATCAGTCTGATTCGTTCAACGCCTCAGGGAGGGGAGAGGGGGGAAGAAGGGAGGGGGAGAGGGGAGGGGTGGAATAAGGAGGGCGGCGGACCGAGGGAGGGAGAGGGGGTGTGTGGAAGAAGTTGAGAGGAGGGAGGGGGAGGGTGGTGATGGAGGAAGGGGAAAAGAGGGTAGAGGAGGATGGAGGACGGGAAGATCGGGGGGGGGGGGGGGGGGGGGGAAGGGAACGAAGGTCGACTAGGCGGGGAAAAAAAATGCTAAACGAGGGTGGCTGTGAAAAATCTGTTACTTAAGGCTATTGGGATGGAGAGGAACTCGTTAACCCCGTGTCCTGGGACACGGGCCTGAGGTGTGAGCGAACACGGCGATGTCCTCCTCTCCTCCGTGTAAGATGACGACGTGCCTGGTGTTGATGGGGAGAGGGAGAGACGGATGAGTGATGACGTCATCCATCATGGCGGAGGTCCGCTCTGTCACCTGTCGGTCCGGCTTCTCGCCTCTGAGGATCATCCCTTGTCATCAAAAGGTGTTCTCACGGGTCAAAGGGTACACCCCCACACGTGAACGAGTCATCTTAGCAGCGCGCACGTGCTCATCATTTTTTCGTCCACTGTCCGTCCCGCTGGCGACACGAGTTAGCTTCTGATGTACTGTGCCGGGGACACGTCTAGAATCACGCCGCTCCAAGGGCGTGGCCGTTGTCTTGAAAGCGCTTCCGGTGGGGGCGGATTCAGTGTTGTGTGTGTGTGTGTGTGTGTGTGTGTGTGGTGTGTGTGTGTGTTGCATGTGTGTGTGTGTGTGTAGGTGTGTGTGTGTGTGTGTGTGTGTGTGTGTGTGTGTGTGTGTGTGTGTGTGTGTGTTGCATGTGTGTGTGTGTGTGTGTGTGGTGTGTGTGTGTGTGTGTGTGTGTGTTGCATGTGTGTGTGTGTGTGTGTGTGTGTGTGTGTGTCTGTGTGTGTGTGTGTATGTGTGTGTGTTGCATGTGTGTGTGTGTGTTCATGTGTGTGTGTGTGTGTGTGTGTGTGTGTGTATGTGTGTTGTGTTGCATGTGTGTGTGTGTGTGTTTGTGTGTGTGTGTGTGTGTGTGTGTGTGTGTGTGTTGTGTGTGTGTGTGTGTGTGTATGTGTGTGTGTGTGTGTGTGTGTGTGTGTGTGTGTGTGTGTGTGTGTGTGTGTTGCATGTGTGTGTTGTGTGTATGTGTGTGTGTGTGTATGTATGTGTGTGTGTGTGGTGTGTGTGTGTGTGTGTGTGTGTGTGTGTGTGTGTGTGTGTGTGTGTGTTTTAATGCTGTAACAACAGGTGACATATGAGAGGGGGAAAAATCGTAAGTCTGATAGCGTTAAATTCTCCGACAGGCGCGCTACCAAGTCCATCTTTCTCTCTGTCGGTCTTTTACTGTCTGTCTGTCTGTCTGTCTGTCTGTCTGTCTCTCTCTCTCTCTCTCTCTCTCTCTCTCTCTCTCTCTCTCTCTCTCTCATCAAACACACACACCACACACACACACACACACACACACACACACACACACACACACACACACACCCACACACACCACACACACATGCGCGCTCTGCACGTGCTCTGACTCAAGAAGTACAGAGGATGAATCGAGAGTGTATGCTTTAACTCAACTTCACTTTAATTAACCTTCATAATCACATGTTTCAACCCCCCTCCCCTCCTCTTCCTCCTCACCGCCACCACCAACCACCGCACCGCCGCCGCCAGCCGCCCACCCCGCTCCCACCACCCACCCTCAACCACCACCACATATCATTAAAAACACACATAGGCGACTTTCGAACATCACACATCCCACACCACCCTCACCCCCCCCCCCCCCCCCCCCCCCCCCCTTTGAACCCCCCCCCCCTGTACGTAACTGGAATCGAGAAATGTCTTGAAGCGAACTAAATAAGGCCACCCCCCCCCCCCCCCCCCCCCAACCCCCCCCCCCCCCCTCACCCACCCCCCCCCCCCCCCCCCCCCCCCCCCCCCCCCCCCCCCCACATAATAATAAAAGCCGTTAAATGTGGATAGCGACTTCGAAGTCTGTTATCATAAATATCTGATAACGGGGGAAAAAGAACGCCCAGTGCATCTTGGGTTCACTGACGTGAACTGGTCAGCAAAATGTCTTGAGCGACATAAATAGGCGAACCTTTATCAAGGTTACATATTTCGTGCCATTTTCAGGAGGTATGATGGATGATTATCCCCCCCCCCCCCCCCCCTCCCGAGCGGTTACATTATCACCTGCGTCCGTTGATTCGTTTTGTTTGTCTGTCTGCCGATTTTGATTTGTGAAATTATACTTTTACAAGAAAGTTGGGAGCTATACAACATGTCAGTCAGCAGCCAAAATAACACGCATATCACTTAGTGGTTCAGGGGCCGAAACCTGAGGTTAAAACAAAGGTTAAACTCGCTAAAATCTAACGGCCGTGGAGGCAGTGAACTGTTCAAGGTTCATCATGTCTGCGCTACAGCATGAACGAAGGCGGAGCCTACCCCTTCTCCTTCCGCCGCCTCTAGCCTGCCCTGAACTGAATTAGGAATTAGGTTTACTGCTGGGTGGTCTGACAAGACTGTCAAGACTATAAATGGTTCCGACCCCACGAATGGTCGAACCCACGATCCGTCAGTTCACGCTCTGACCAATTGACTGCGGGGGCCCCCTCCTGCGGGAACCATAGATCTATTTTTAGTGATTACGTAACAACGAATGATGAAGTAGGATATTAGGCCTACTGCTTATTTGCATTAGTATAGTACCGTCGGCAGAACTATTTACTTGTCTGGTTGTTGTTGTTGTTGTTGTGTCGTTCAAATCGTAGCTGTTCAGGGTGAAAATTTTTAACAGAGAAATAAATCCGACTTGATGAAAATTCCAGCATTACCATTGTGGCTTCAGTCAACAAATACGATAGGACTCCGAGCAAAGAAATTTTTAATAGGGGGGGGGGGGGGGGGGGGCACAATTTCAGCTCTTAAAAAGTTCTCAAAAAGACAAAGAAAAAATCTTCGTGAAAATCAAGAAGAAAAAAAAAAAAAAATCTCTAAACCTCGTATCATTGAATCAGTGAGAAAAAAAGTTCTCTGTAATGTGCGACTGAAATGTGTCACGTTGATGTAAAAATATCATGAATTTATCTCAGCTGAATAACTTCAAACAAATAAAATCAAAATTTAAACGCTCCAGCCGGCACACACACATGCGCGCGCGCACGCACGCACACACAGACACACACACACGCACACGCACGCACGCACGCATGCACGCACGAACACACACACACACACACACACTCACGCGCGCACGCACACACACACACACACACACACACACACACACACACACACACACACACGCACGCACGCACGCACGCACGCACGCGCACACGCACGCACACACACACACACACACACACACACTCACGCACGCGCGCGCGCGCGCGCACACACACACACAACACACACACACACACACACACACACACACACACACACACACACACACACACACACCTTTTGCTAAAAACAAGTAAACATAAATAATGTCTCAAAAAACCAAGGCCTGAGGAGGGGAAACTGAACTGTTAGATATTCACCATGTGCAGGACACGACATCAACACAAACGGACCCCCCCCCCCCCCCCCCCCCCCCCCCCCCCCTCCTCCTCCCCCGAAGAAAAGGCCTACAAGTGTTCTATGAAATCGCAACAGAGAGATTAACAACACAAAAAAAAAAAAAAAAGTTTCTAAGCGAGGTGACTGCAGGCGGAAATTGAATAGATTTTAAAAGGAATTTAAAGTATATCCGCCAGGGACAGACAAATGACAAGACAAAACGCGACGCGTTTCGAGCTTTTAGGTCTTCCTCAGGCAAGGTAATCACCCTTCAGGACAATGAAAACGAAGATCTTCTGTCGAGAAGAGAGGTGACTGTTCGTTCTTCGTTGTCATTGTCCTTGACAAGATAAGTGATTGCTCGTTCTTCATTGTCATTGTCCTGAATGTTATTTATTCTGCCTGAAGAAGACCTGAGAGGTCAAAAACGCGTCGTGTTTGGTCTTGTAATTTGTTTGACCCTCTTTGTTATCTGGCTGACTTTGTTTAAACTCCTTTAAAAAAAATTAACAGGTTCATGGGAAAGAAAGTACACGAATGCAAAAACATTTAGTTTCAGCATGTACGAAAATTACAGTTACCACAAAAGACAAGAAAAAAAGATGCAAAGCATAGAAATGTACTCCCAGTAAAGTGTACAAAAAAAAAGAAAAAAAAATATGTATATAAATCAGTCGCTATAGCACTTTCTCCCCTTTTGGTGGTGGAAATTTTTTATGTAAGAGAAAAGAAAAAAAAATGCTGCTCTCCCCGGCGTGGAAATGAACCCCGGTCTCCCGCGTGACAGGCGGGGATACTAACCACTATACTACCGAGGAGCTTCCAGAATTTGGTTACTCTTAAGTTTATAAACCGTTATTGCTTAAACTGTACATCACAAAATTATCACTTATAGCCGTTCATAACGGCTATTTCTGGTAAATAAAAACACCGGGCATCAACCGTGACCCACAATAAACATATCTACAAATGTTCAGAAAGATCGGTCCAGCAGTTTTGTCTGGAGCAACTGGAACACATTTTGACCACGGACGGACACACACCACACACACACACACACACACACACACACACACACACACACACACACACACACACACACACACACACACACACACACACACACACACACACACACAGAGAGCATTTTTTTTTTGTTCCCATTGTAAAACCCCCTGTTCTATAAGAAAAAAAGTACAAAAGAAAAAAAAAATGAAAAAGGGGGAAAAAATAGACAGAAAAAAAGACAAATCTCACACAATCTCATATCCTACGCATCATGTCATTTTCATGGCCCATATCATCTTGACAAGGCACCAAGATCACATGACTCAACGAAAACAAAAGTTATTATTATCATTTTTTTTTTTTTTAAATCACTTTTACTTTCTTTCAACGATTCGTTCCTGACCAATGGAGTCTGCGTGACCCGAAACAGTCCCGAACGCTGTGAACTTGCGAGTCACAATATGATGAAATCATCAGGAACGCTGCAGCTCTTCACGTTCTTTTACCGACCCTACGGAATCCCACAAGGATATGCAGAAAGCAGTATATGCCAATCTGCTAACAACAAGCTCTGCAAATACCCTGCTGTCAATGCTAAAGACTTTAATGTCTCAGTTTCAAGGGGTTTTGATGTGATGATGACTTTCCCTATGGTTTTTGTCCGTGGTTTGTTGTCCGTCTTCGCAGCTCTGGTCAGTTCAGTGTGCACACAGCAACTGAGACCGGTTTCGTTGTTGTTTGTTACGTTGTTCATTGGTTTGATGTTCAAAGATCGGTTGGTTTGGTGGTTGGTTGGTTTGTTCATTGATTACTTGATTGATTGATTTATTGATTGATTGATCGATCTGCATATTGATTGGTTGGTTGTTGATTGATTGATCGATCTGTTGATTGATTGTTGATTGATTATTTGATTGATTGATCGATCAAGCTATTGATTGATTGATCTATTAATTTATTGATGAATTGAATTGATTGATTACATATTCATTCATTTAAACATTTATTCACCTATCTATTCATTTGCAGAACTGCATAGTGTGTTGGTTGGTGGGGAACGGGTTGGTTCGTTCGTAAATTACTTAGTTCATTAGCTAGGTGATAAGCTGGCTACTCAGCGACGCCTTCTTCCCTTCAGCTTCAAAAAAAACTCTTCATTACCTCCACCACCCCCACACACACACACCACCCAGAAGAAGAAGAAGAAGAAGAGAAGAAGAAACATCAAAAGAAGATGAAGAAGATAGGTCACCCTCCACGCATGCACTCACCTCACTCTCCACCCCCACCCCCCCCCTCCCCACCCCCAACCCCCACCCCCAGTCCCCCACCCATCAGCTCTTCGTCAGTTTTAAGAGTCAATAAAATAACAAGTCCATCGAACCCAAGCACTCGCGACGTGCGAAGTGTTTCTCAGGTCATCAAACTCCTCCCCCCCCCCCCCACCCCCCGTCCCACCTACCTCCTTTCCTTAACTTAAACCCCCGCCCCCTTCCACCCCCCCCCCCCACCCCTCCTCTCCCGCCCCTTTTCCCCCATTTCTTTTCCAACTGCTCCGTGTCCCTCTCATCCCCCCTCTAGCCAAAAGCTGATGATGATTATGATGATGGCGATGACGATAACGCCGTGAGATTAGTGGGGAGGCAGCGGAGGTAGCGAGGTGGGTGGGAGGTGGAAAGGAGGGGGCGGGGGGAAGGGGGGGGGGGGGGGCAGACGAGTTCACAGCCATAAAAAGTTAAAGGCCAGGACGTAGGTGAGCCAGGTACAAGCCCCAAAAGGAACAGTCGTTACTCTCGTTCTCCCCCCCCCCCCCCACCTCCCTCCCCCCCCCACCCATCCCACCACATACCCATTTTCGTCCACCCCCCACTTTTTCACACACACACACACACACACACACACACACACACCCGCGCGCGCGCGCATGCACTCACACACACACACACACACACACACACACACACACACACACACACACACACATGCGCGCGCGCACGCACGCTCAAACGAAACGAACGCACGCACACACATACACAAACGCGCGCGCGCACGCACGCACGCACACACACGTTCTCTCTCTCTCTCTCTCTCTCTCTCTCTCTCTCTCTTCTCTCTCTCTCTCTCTCTCTCTCTTCCCCCCCTCCTCCCCCTCCCCTCTTCTCTCTCTGTCTTTCAGTTCTCTCTCTCTCTCTTCGCCCCTCACCTCCACCCAAGTCTGTTGCTATCCCAGTTCTTCTCCCTACCCCTTGGGGCTCTTGACTGCATATTTCTTTTCCCATTTCACGGGCAGCAGGGGGAAAGAGAAGGGGGGGGGGGGGGGGAGGGGAAAGAAAAAAAGAACATCTGTGATTGTGTGTCATCTTAGTAAGGCCGAGTGGTAAGCCACAGAGAGAGAGAGAGAGAGAGAGAGAGAGAGAGAGAGAGAGAGAGAGAGAGGGAGGGAGGGAGAGTCATTAGCCGCCGTTGTATTTGGACAACATGGGGGGCGGGCCGTCGATACGGGCCGTTGAACACGTGCGCGTTTGGGCGTGTCCATTTAAGGAGGGGACAGGGAGGATAGGGGACATTGTGTGCATAAACGGAAGAAGAAAAACTTAACCCTTTTGTGACCCTCCTCCCCCTTCCCTCGCGGCGGGCTCTTAACTCTTTGGTGTCAGCCGTTGTGAGCTGTTAACTCTTTGCCGACACCCAGGCAGCTGCTGTCACGGCCGGCTTTTTTTTTTCCCCTCTCTCTCTCTATCTGTCTGCTTGTGAGAGAGAAAAGTCCTGAAATCTGCACTCGGTCGTCTCAAATACTTTTTCCTCCATTTCAAACAGTGACAGACTAAGAAGCTTGGAAAGTTGACACTACTGATTACATACACACACGCGCACGCGCGCGCACGCGCGCGCGTACACACACACACACACACACACACACACACACACACACACACACACACACAAGACAGATGTCAGGAGTAATAAACTAAAATTGTTGACACAGCTGATCACATTTGGAGGGAGTCGGAAGATGGTTGGGTAATGTCCATACCAACGCCAACTGATAATTTTGCCCCACGAAGATGCCTTGAAAGAGAGAGAGAGAGAGAGAGAGAGAGAGAGAGAGAGAGAGAGAGAGAGAGAGAGAGAGAGAGAGATGTCTAACCCGGCACCGACACCTCCAGATCGACGCCCTTATTAGGGGCTACATGATTGTCGATTGTCCATGCTGGGGGACCCGGAATTCGCACTCTCGACTCTTCCTAACGCGATCTGTGTGTTCTGACAAAATGCACTTGCCCAGGCATGTGACCAAAAGATCTGTTTGTGTCCGTACCTTACCTAGGCCTTGTTTCATGGATGTTTTAAAAAAAAGATCTAAGGAAACAAAAAAAAAAAATAATAATAAAAGCCAATCCTCCAACGTTACAAGTGAACGCAGCTGGGTTTTTTTGTTGTTGTTGTTTTTTTTTTTGTTTTTTTTTTATGGGGGGGGGGGGGGGGGGGGGTTCAGTAAAATCTTCGCGGGTTGCATGGATGAAACAAAAAAAGTAAAAAAAAAAAAAAAAAGAGAAGAAAAACAAACAAACAAACAAAGGGGGGAAAAGAGAAGGGTGACGAGTATAACGGAATAGGACAGACCATGCAGCGAAACGTGCGTGAAATTAGCTGGGGAAAAAAAAAAGAAAAAAAAGCGCGAAACGGAAAAAATGTACATCAGTTCACACACTCACTGAACTGTGTACCCTTTTCATGACTTTTCTAACTGATCTGTGTCAATTTGGCCGACTTCAAATTTTTTTTTTCCAATATGAATAAATCAGAAACTTTAGTAGAGTCTTTGTGCGTTTATCAAAGTATGTTTTCAACAGTTGATTCGATTGTTGTTAAAAAAAAGAGATGCGGACATAAAAAAAGTTTGCAAGGAAATTCATCATGATGGTCATTGAACTACATACATAGCGTGTAATCTTTTTTTTTTTTTTTTTCAGTTCCCGTAATTTGTCCTCTCTGTACAGGTAATTTGAAGCTCAGAGCAAATGTATCAATATATCTTTTATACGTTTCAATTGACACTAATTTAGCGCCTTACTTAGAGACAAGCTCTAAGCGCTTTGTAATCCACACTCTCATACACACAACGGTCTACCTACCTGAACGACTGAAAAACTGCCTGTTGACGCTGATTATTTCTCATTTCATTCAGTAGAACATCTGCCTCTTTGTTTTTCCTCTCGATATTTCTCGGAGGCTGCACGCTATCTGTGTAACGTGTTATCCATACTAACACCCAAACTGGGCCTTCCCTTACCAGCGCTGATGATGGGACTTTTTAAAGTGGGTGCAAAATGCTGTGTATGCGTTCACACACTGAATCTCTCTCTATGGTCTCATTCGATTAACATAAAATTCGGACAAATGGTTAGATACGATTATAATAATTGTTTTTGCACATTCAAGCGTTTTCGTAACTATGCTGTAAATCAAAATGCTACTCATTCCGTTGGAGTTCAGCCTGGTGGAAAGCGTGGTTCAAGAACAAATCCATTACATCATGGAGCGAATACGTCATGCGGATCCTTATCAAAATATAGATTCGTCATTCACTCACCATGATTAATATGCATTTTCCACTGAATATGTACACACGAACACTGTAACGAACTGAAAATTATACACTAAGTAAATATATTTTCATAGAATATTACACCTTTCTGGTGATATAATGGTTGCCATGTTGTATTTTTCGCATTTCAAGCCCATGGGAAATAACTCTTTCAGTCCGTACCAACGATTACTTCCCCTAGTGGAAAAAAAAAAAAGATGACATTTACTTGAAGGGGTTCGTCCCGAGCTATGTGAAGGTCTGAACTCTGCCCTAGGCCTGTCAAGCTAAGTTTGTTTTTATTAATGTTCAAACGTCTTTGATGTCTGGTCTGGAAACATAAACCAAAAATACAATTATGTGGCAAGTTGATCGCACAACAGATTGCTCTCCATAGAAATTCGTCGAGTTATGATTCCAATGGCATTTCAAACCAGTCTGAGAACTTGAGAAAGAGTGAGAGAACAATAGAAAAATTTCCTATTTGATGTCTGGCCTTTGAACACAACAAGTATCTGAACTGTATTGGAGATAAAGTGGATTTTAGATGGGAAAAAGCTGACTAGAATCTGCATCGTTCAACCTTCGTCTTTGTTTTTTTCACGTACGTACGTACGCACACACACACACACACACACACACACACACACACACACACACACACACACTACATATGTAAATAACTCACAAACTGGGTTTACGAAATTTTCAAATGTATGCGTAGGAACGTGTACAATAAATTTACTTATATCATTTGGACACTAATTAAAACCCTTTACCTAATCAGAACTAGGATGTTCTACAAGTTTGGATTTTTTTTATATATGCAAGACATTCAATTTTTCGGAAATCTACTGATTTTTTATTTTCTAAATCAACTATTCGGGTGTACATTATTTAAAAAATACTTCCGACCACACACATAATTATGCGGGCTTTTATTCGGGAAACAACGCCGATTTACAAGAAAAGAAGGTGGTTTACGAATACCCACTTTCCAGAGTCCAGTTTGGAAACCCACTTTATAAGTAGTCCAGTAAAACACACACACACACACACACACACACACACACACACACAGAGAGAGAGAGAGAGAGAGAGAGAGAGAGAGAGAGAGAGAGACAGACAGACAGACAGACAGACAGACAGACAGACAAACAGTGGAAAGACAGACAGACAGACAGACAGTGGAAGGGAGGAGCAAAACAGACGGACCGATAATCCAACAGACAGACAGACAGACAGACAGATAGACGGACCGCTCGGCAGGCAGAAAGAAGTCACAGAACGCTACAAAAGGAATTGAAGGTTTGCTTGCTAATCGAAGTGAACACGCTTGTTCACACTCTCTCCAGCGGCCACTGATCCTCACGTTAACCACACCTGCCTCGTTCCGGCGCGGCTGCCCCAATACCCCGGAGGTCTATATCAAAGAAAAGCTGCTGGGCAGTCGCCGCTCTTCTACCACACTCTCTGCCACCGGCAGCAGGATCGATTCCAAAGTACGTGGGAAGCGAGGGTGTGAAGCGCATACACCCGTCCGTCCATACACCTCTCCAAATTGGCCAAGTGTCCCAACACACCTTTTCTATTAAGCTGTATTTGATCGGCTCGGTGAACTCGGTGTCAGCGGTAGAGTTGACCTCGCAGTGTTGGCCTGGTAATTGCTGTTTGTTTGGACTCTTTTGTGTTTGGCCGATCATGGTCTGTTTTAGCTCTCTCTCTCTCTCTCTCTCTCTCTCTCTCCTCTCCTCTCTCTCTCTCTCTCTCTCTCTCTCTCTCTCTCTCTCTCTCTCTCTCTCTCTCTCTGAGGTAGGCTGGGCTGGCTGGGTGTTGGGAGGGGAGAGCGTATATGTGCGGTTTTCCCCACCCACTCTTGTACCCCTCGTTTTGAGGCTGGGGTGGAGGAATGGGGTGGGAGATGCTAATCTGCTCTCTCTCTCTCTCTCTCTCTTCTCTCTCTCTCTCTCTCTCACACACACACACACACACACACACACACACACACACACACACACACACACACACACCACACACACACACACACACATACATACATGCACGCGCCCGCGTATTTTCTGTTTCTCTCCCCCCTTCCACTACCCCTTCTCTCGCTGTCTCTTTCTGTCTCTCTCTCTCTCTCTCTCTCTCTCTCTCTCTCTCTCTCTCACACACACACACACATACACATATGCAAGCGAGCGCGCACGCACGCAAGCGCGCAATAACACACACACACATACATGCACGCATGCACACATGCACGCGCGCGCGCTAACACACACACACACACACACACACACACACACACACACACACACACACACACACACTTAAAATTAAATTAACAATAAGAACTTAAGTCAAATCAAATCCAGATCAATTACGTCTTTAATGTTTAAGATTCGTCTAAATGCTCTAAAGACAAAATTTTGTAAAGATATTATTTGTGTTTGTGGGAGTCAAATTTCTACGAATCATTTGCTTCTGCACTGTCCTGCCATCAAAGCTCAAATGCTCAAAAAATGGAGGCACTGCGCTCAACCATCGAAATCTGATAACATTACAGAAAATAGTTAATGACCTTGATCTTCTTAAGTTGTTTTCAGAAACTTTGCATTCTAGTTCTGTTGGTATTTTCTTTGATAGTTGTTGGTAATGTTGAGATTATTTTGTGTTTGCAGAATCCAAAACTTAAGTATGGCATTGATGTTACATTTACTCATAAACACTCAACACTTTTAAAGAATCTCTCACATGCATTTTTTTTGTCTAATGTCACTTGAGGGTGAAGAGACGTTAAATTAAAGTACTACTACACACACACACACAATCGCACACACACACACACACACACACACACACACACACACACACACACACACACACATACATACACACACACACACACACACACACACAACACACGCACACACACACACACGCGCGCGCGCGCGCGCGCGCGCGCACGCACATACACACACAGCTGGGTGCAACTGCATGGGCGACAGTCAAGACGACCGGCTTAGAAAAAAAAAAAACTTAAGGC
>JADBJO010007146.1:47500-57500 GCA_016801955.1 Conus betulinus
GAGGTAGAATGTTTTGTACTGAATGTGCTTTTTTTTTTTTTTTTACCGATTTCATTCTTGATTTAATGTGTGCCTCCTTTGTTCTCCGGGTCTGCATTATTTCTGATGTTTGCTTTCACTGCAGTAAACCTACCCCTCTTTTCTACCTAGTACCAGCATGTATGGTCGTCTAGAACATGATCCACTCAGAGAAACTGAAACAGCATTCTGAGAATCCACATTCTGCCAATGGTGAGATCACTCTCACGAGCCTGGGGAGGGGGGGTACGGTGATAGAGGCGGGGGGGGGGGGGGGGGGGGATGGAAGGGAGGGAAGGACATCTGCAAAAATGGCGGTAGTGGCCAGACGACACACCATCAAGGACGAAGTGCGGGGATGGCGAAGAACAATACGTTAATGGTTATGCCGGGTCTCGATCGTTAATTTGCGTTGCAAATTCAGCAGCATTAACCTCCTCCGTCATCACTCAGGCCCAGCGAGTTCAGGCCCAGTTCGCAGTGAACTGTACTGGCCTGTCGACAAGTCGTGTACTGAGAGGAAGTCAACGGGGGGAGTGGAGGACGGGGCTTAGGCTCGTCGTACACAGGATGTGACAGTTAGGTTTACGGACGGGTCGTATGCCGGGGGGAATTTGTGCCGATTGGTTTCCCATGACAAACAACAACAACAACAACCACAGTGGAGGGTGGGGGGCATTTTTTTTTTAAGTGGTATTCACAGGGCTTTCGGGGGATGTGCATGGAACGCAGAGAGAGAGAGAGAGAGAGAGAGAGAGAGAGAGAGAGAGAGAGAGAGAGAGAGAGAGTGTGAGTGTGTGTGCGTGTTTGTGTGTGTGTGTGTGTGTGTGTGTGTGTGTGTGTGTGTGTGTGTGCGCGTGCGCGCGCGCGTGTGTGTGTGTGTGTGTGTGTGTGTGTGTGTGTGTGTGTGTGTGTGTGTGTGTGTGTGTGTGTGTGCGTTTGTGTGTGTGTTTGCGCGCGCGCGCGCACGTGTGTGTGTGTGTGTGTGCGTGTGTGTGTGTGTGTGTTTGTTTGTGTGTGTGTGTGTGTGTGTGTGTGTGTGTGTGTGTGTGTGTGTGTGTGTGTGTGTGTGTGTGTGTGTGCGTGTGTGTGTGTGTGTGTGTGTTTTGTGTGCTTCCTCATCTTCTGTAAACACCCTCCCCCCCCGCCCCCCCCCCCCCCCCCCACCCCATTGGCCTTATTCCCACACCGCTCAGTCGGCTTCCCGTACACAGCAGACCCAGGTTTGTATTGTCGCCTCCCCAGCACCGTCCATCCACTGGGAACAATCACGTCGTCCTGAGACAACCCGCCGGAGGAGACACTGCATTACCGCCCAGTCATTGTGCCCGTGCTCAGAGCTGCTTGTTCAGGGTCCAGCATGTGGAGGACTCCACGTTTTTAGCTCCCTACTGGTGACCATAACTGCTTGGTTGCAGAGCCAACGTGAGCTTCGTTGTCACTCACTTATCACCCAACCCCCCCACCCCCCCCCCCAAAATGAGATGGCCACTAGAGTAAGGTATGAAGGTCCCCCCCCCCCCCCCCCCCCCCCCCCCCCACCTCTCTTGAGGATCTTACCGCGTCTGTCTCTCAACATTGCCCATGAATTTGCCCACATCGGCCATGTTGTCACTCACTTATCACGAGCATGAACGGGTAGAGGAAATCGACAATGAGATGGCCACTACAGTAGGGTATGAAGGGCCATCAAAATGAGATGGCCACTAGGGTAAGGTATGGAGGGCCATCAAAATGAGATGGCCACTAGGGTAAGGTATGGAGGGCCATCAAAATGAGATGGCCACTAGCCACTAGAGTAAGGTATGGAGGGCCATCAAAATGAGATGGCCACTAGAGTAAGGTATGAAGGTCCATCAAAATGAGATGGCCACTAGAGTAAGGTATGAAGGTCCATCAAAATGAGATGGTCACTACAGTAGAGTATGAAGGGCCATCAAAATGAGATGGCCACTGGAGTAAGGTATGAAGGGCCATCAAGATGAGATGGCCACTGGAGTAAGGTATGGAGGGCCATCAAGATGAGATGGCCACTAGAGTAAGGTATGGAGGGCCATCAAAATGAGATGGCCACTAGGGTAAGGTATGGAGGGCCATCAAAATGAGATGGCCACTAGAGTAAGGTATGGAGGGCCATCAAAATGAGATGGCCACTAGAGTAAGGCATGGAGGGCCATCAAGTTTGGCCTCTTTTTTTTTTCTTTTTTTTTTTTTTCAATGTTGATCAGTAAGGACAAGAATGATGTTAGAAGAATTCCATTCCGGTCACAGATTGCATGATAAGGCTGTACTCTACGCCCCCTTCCATAATACGTCCCAACGTCAAATAGGCTCGAGAAATACAGACACCTGCAGTGTTGGTCAGGAAATTTGAGCGACACGCTCAAAAGACATATCCAGTTGGTGAAGGAAGCTTAGTTGTGTGGCTACATCAGTTTGAACAACTCTGGAAAGGAGCCGGCCGGGGAAGAGGAACCTCACGAAAAAAAAAATCTTCTGGGGGGATGCGTGACGCCACTACTGTACCATATTTGCCCGATGGGAGGACAGATGTTTGGGAGATCTTCCAAGATGTCGCGTGATTCGCCAACGTTCGTTTCACGTCCAGTTCGATCGTATCCGCCTTCGCGGTTTATATTGTCTGTCAGCCAGTCCTGGCAATCTGACAGTGCCTCCTGCTGTTGGTGTATTCTGACAATAAATGGAAAAGTGTTTGTGTTGTGTTTAATCGTGTAATGTATTATTGTACTGTACAATATCATTTGGTCTTCATTAAATGGCACTGGTCCGTGTTAGCTTCAAAGTCAGATGACTGCGGGAGGAAATTGAAACAAACTTAAAAGAAAAAATTACTTACCGCCAAACGAAAGAGACAACAACAAATTACATGACAAAACGCAACGTGTTTCGACCTCTTTGGTCTTCATCGGGCAAGACAAACAACAGCAGCCTTGTTTTCATTCCGCATACATTTTGCGCCCAATTTGAGGAGATAAGGGATTGTTCGTTCTTCGTTTCCGTCTTCGATGTTGTTTGTCTTGCCCGGAGAAGACCAAAGAGGTCGAAACGCGTCGTGTTTTGTCTTGTGATTTGTTTGTCTCTTTCGTTCGGCGGTACAGTCGTTTTTGTTTTAAGTCTGTACTAGTCGGTGGAAAAAAAAATATGAGTAGTGCTGGCTGGGTGTTTCTCGCATCATGAGACTGTGCAGCAGACAATCGGTTTGGACACTGCGCAGCTTCTTCTTCTTCTCTTCTGCTGCATATGCAGGCCGATACTCCTGCGACTCCCTGTACTACCTGCAAGGACACTCCCTCTACCCAATAGGGAGTGCAGTTTTATGGCAATCGCTTTTAATCCCCCATCTGCCCAACAAAGGGAGTGGATGATATGTGTAACGTGTCATCCATACCAACGGCCAAACTGGCCTTCTCTTCCGAAAGTTGGTGATGGGATTTTACGTGTGTGCAAGATGTTGTGCGCGCGTTCACACACGGAACCTCGGTTTATAGTCTCATCTGAGGGACTGTATGGGAAATGGAGTCAGAACCAATGTTAACTCCGAGCGAAAAATCCCCCTGTACGGAAACGGCCCGGCGGAGATTCGAACCCGCAACCCTTGGATTACGATTCCGGCGCTCAACTGGGTTCTTCCGCCCCCCCCCCCCCCCCCCCCCCCCCCCCCCTATCGCAGCTTCGATTTCCCGTCTCTTCTCACCCTATAATAACCACCACCACTCCTTCACTGCCCCCCCCCCCCCCCCCCCCCCCACTTTCACTCCCCTCCCCCCCCCTCCTCCTTCCACCATGCTCTTCTCCCGTTCCCTTCTGAAAACCACAGACTGAACTGTTATCCGTTATCCTCCAGGACAGCTATCAATGTTCTGGGCTCCTCTGAACACCACTGGAGTGACTCGCCAGAAATGCGGAGTCTCCTGTGGTGGGTTGTCTGACAACGATGGGTCTCGGTGGACTGCGGATGGTGGAGCTGCGATAGGTCGGTGCTGGGCGTGACTGTGTCTGGGGCGATGGGAATGAGCGACGTGACAGTGTTGGAACTAACGGTCATCCACGTCGTGTCCAGCCCTGCTGACCACGTGGGGCTCTACCGGTGCTGTCAGCTCGTCAAACTGAGTTCCGCACACAGGTGTTTTCTGAAAAACTGCCCCTACTAAATCGGATTTTTAGCACTCAAAAATTGCGTACAATTTTTTTTTTCTCCGTAAAAACTTTGATGAGAAAAAATATTTCTTTCTTTCAACCCTGATTTGAAAAATCACATCAGGTTGACAATTACTGAATAAGATTTTCCTGGAGTCGGCTATAAAGTGTTGATGTCTGACACCATTACGTCCCAACACAATATACGAACATGCTTTAATCGGCACGAAGGAGATATTTACTACTGTGTAGAGACAGTTTCCAGACACACTACACTCCGCAGACGTAGTCAGCCACACTCAAGACTCACTGTTGGGACATTTGCATACCTGACCTTTCCCTTGGTATAAGCGCGCGCACTTTGCGCCAGTGGTGCTATTCAAAGGAAGATTGAAGCCATTGTGATATCAATGCAGAATAAAACTTTGGCAGCGATCAGATATTAGCAGTAAGACAAGAATGCTTTAATACCAACGTAGATAACTGCCCATAAACTTGGGTATTCAGCCCAGCTGATGCACGATAACCGTTATCGGTCGTCGCTCTAAGGGAAAAGCCTACTCGTACGTCGTCTCACAAAGGCTCACATCTGATTTTTTTTTTCATATTCAACCGATTTAAGGTGGTCGCTAGCCCTTCTTTATGTGCGTAATTCAGTCTTTTCAATTCTCGGCATATTTGAACTAAACCAATACTCTGTGTGATCGAATTCGTTACTGAATCGACGTCAGTGAACCAGTCGCCATTTCAAATGAATATAAATCTTTGCACGAGTTATCTACTCCTGATTCAGGTAAGTGATTGACTGGACAGTTGCACGCAGCAGTAATGGTCGGGGAAGATGTAACCAAACAGAACACTGTTTTAATTATTGTCCAGTGTGGGCTCCCTGGCAAATACAAGGTCTGGTGTCTGCAGTTCATGCTGATACCAAAGCTCCTATGGCCTCTGATCATATACGACATCTGCACCAGCAGCAGTTGGAGGCGATGGAAGCCAAACTCAACAAGTTCACAAGGAAATGGCTTGGTGTCCCACCCTGTCTGACTGACATAGCGCTGAACTGTCGCCAAGCAAAGCTGAAACTACCACTGAAATCCATCCTGGAGGAATACAAAGCAGGGAAGATCAGACTTCAAAGCATGCTGGAGGACTCGGGAGACAAGGCGGTAGAAGCAATCAAGCCCCAGCTGAAGACAGGCAGAAAATGGAAAGTTCAAGAGGCGATGGATTCTGCAAAAGAAAGTCTCAAGATCAGAGAAATAACAGGACACACACAGACCAACAAACAAGGACTGGGGGTGACCAAAACTGAATGGTGGTCAAAGCCAAAGGAAAAGCCAAAAAGAGACATGATGATTCAGGAGATGAGAAAAGAAGATCAAAAAAGACTCCAAAAAGCAGTCCAGTAGATCCAGCAAGGGCAATGGACAGTGTGACGTGTGTAAACGTGTTAACAGTGTGTTAACACGCTTAGTCCGCTTAACGTGTTACATTGTGTTAACTGTAGTCAGTCAGCTGACAACAGCGGCGTGCCGACGGTAGTGGTGAATTGTTAACTGATTGGTGTTCATTGTAAAACGTATATCGTCAGTTGTGAATCAGACAGCATGTAGTAAAGACGTAGAAGCATTGTTCTGTCTTCCGAGTTGACTGAAGCGAGAACGAAACATGGTGTCAGAGTCTGCTGGACGGGGCAGATGACTGGGAGTGCACTGCAGACCTCCAGAATGGAAGTCATCCAGAGATCATCAGCAAGAGTGGCATGAGACCAGACATAGTAGTCCACTCTCAGTCAACCAAGCAGCTGATCATGATCGAGTCCACGGTGCCATATGAGAACAGAATGGAGGCAGCTCAAATCTACAAGACTGAAAAGTATGCTGATCTGGCCAACAGCCTGAGGAGAGAAGGCTATCAGGTCAAAGTCCTCACTGCAGAAATTGGAGCTAGGAACGTCTGCGTGAAACTTGAAACAGTTCTCAGTTGCAGGGAGCAAAAAAAAACCAGAGCCCTGAAAGCAATGGCAGAAGCGGCAGAGAGGTGTTCAAGCTGGATCTGGTCAAGGAGGAACAAAAGTGAACTTCATAAGGCTTAATTTCCCTATAAATATCAGGTGACCCAGTGGCTCAGTGGTTAGAGAGTGCGAGTTATTAAGTGGAAAATGAGCATGTCCAGAGGGTCATGGATTCGAATCCCAGCCATGACTCGTTCCAAGATGGGAAAAAATGGGGCAGCAGATGGACATCCGGAGTCATGAACCGGTGTGGCCCAACCCCCCTAGAGTGTCAGGAGATAAGGACCGAAAAACACTTGCTTGAAGGGGCTTCTCTTCTGAGGACTCTCTGCTGCCACGCTCTCCACGAGTTTCTTTCTACGGGGGAAGATGTAACCGAACAGAACACTTGTTTTAATCAGCCAACTATCCGCTCGCAATGTAGCGGACAGGTTCGGCCAGTTAAATGGTTGAAACCATGTTGCTCAATCTGTCAAGCCCCGACACTTGATGCGTCTGCGAGCCACATTATAATGAGTGATACATCACATGGAAGCTTCTCCAGACGACGGTGTGTACAAGAAGTGGCCTGTGTTCATCGGGCTTCACAATGCGGTGTGTTTCTTCTTTACGGCAATGCTGTTTCTTCTTTACGGCGCCAGGTGGCAGATGGTTAAACTTCTTCGTTGTTGTTGTCATCGTACCCTGGCTAAAAGACTCCAGGGATCATCCAAACAGCTGAATTATTTGAACGCTATGGTACAAATGCATCAGCTGGGGATGAGAACATTACGTGTGTGGCCGTTTTTGATTACCCCGCCACATGGGCAGTCACACTCCGACTTCGGGGGATTTGGGAGACTGATAATGTTATGCTAGGAGCTTGTCACACTGAAGACAATCCCCGCATAACTATGCAGAGCATAACAACATGTTGATGTAGCCTTGGTGTTCTAGCCTATGTCAACTGGCCTGACACAGCCTTAAGCCAAGGCGAGTTAGACTTGTTTGAGGGTTGGAGAGCTTTTTAAATGGCTCCGTATTAATCCGCCTGCGTGTTCCGGTCATCTTTCTAGAGGCCTTTGATGAAGTCTGAGCTCTGGGTTTCAAGATCGGAGACAAACAACAACAACAAGCAGCAACAACAACAACAACGCTTGCTCACGACTTGCTTTTTTTTTTTTTTTTTTTTCAATTTTCAATTTTTTTGGTTTTGTTTTGGTTTAAAATCCACATGTGTGAGATGGCTTCGAACTTCATACTGGTCCAGTACCGTGTGATGCCGTACTTTGTCAAAGTCTTCGCTGTAGTCCAGCATAGCTATGGCTGTCGGCTAACCAGCATCGTGGTTGAACCTGTATAGTCCATGGTAACCAGAATCTGAGTCTCACAGGAATAGCCATTCCTTGCGTCATGCTCTGCTATTTTCTTTTTTTTTATGGGGAGGATGCCATGGGGTTTTTTTTATTCCCAAGGGGAAGGGGTTGGGGGGTTGGAGGACAAGGGAAGGGGGACAGGATGCGAGCAAATGATCTTTGTCAAGAGCAGGACATGTCACTGACGTCAGGGTTCAGACGCTGGACAGCAGGGTCGTCTTTCCCTGGTGAGTTTCTGTCCCCTTTAATGACCACTGACGAAACGTATGCCGTCAGCCACTCTGATAGAAAGTGGTCACGCAGACAGGCAAGTAGATAGCCCAGACAGGTAAATGAAAAAGTAGATGGATGAATAGACGGACATAAATTTACAGAAAAAGACAGAAAGAAAGACCGATAGATACATAGGTAAGCAGATAAATAGGTAGATATAGATAGATAGATAGATGGATAGATTAGATAGATAGATTAATAGATAGACGGCCAGACAGGGTACACACACACGCACACACATACACACACACATGCGCGCACGGACGAACGCACTCACTAACGCACGCGCGTACGCACGCACGCACGCACGGACACACACACACACACACACACACACACACACATACACACACACACATACACAAACACACGCGCGCGCGCGCGCGCGCGCGCACGCACATAATATAATGTGTATGTGTGTGTCCGTGTGTGTGTGTGTGTGTGTGTGTGTGTGTGTGTGTGTGTGTGTGTGTGTGTGTGTGTGTGTGTGTGTGTGTGTGTGTGTGTGTGTGTGTGTGTGTAGAGGGGTGTTTGTGTGTGTGTGTGTGTGTGTGTGTGTGTGTGTGTGTGTGTGTGTGTGTGTGTGTGTGCACGTGTGCGCGCGCGCGTGCGCGCGTGGGCTGTGTCTACTTACGTACGTTCGTGCATCCATGCGTATGTGCATGCGTCCGTACGCGTGTATATGTATGTGTCAACGTTTGACACCGAGTTCGTATCTCAACAGCTGATCCCCTCAACCCCTCCACCCTTTACCACCACCTCCCAACCCCCTACCAACCTCATCTCCAATGTCTCTTCTAGTACAGAGAGACAACAGCCCCTCCCATCTCTTCTTCGCCTTGTGTCTATTAGCCGTGTTATTTGCCCAGGCTGGGGGCCCTGATGGAGTCCATTGAGAGGCTGCATGGAGGCGGATGATTAGTGCACCTGGCTGAACTGGGCACTTAATGAGGGCTCGCGTCACCGCGCTGCGCCCGCTGATGAAATAAGTGCTACTCCCCCTCAGCCGGGCTGAATCGACACTTGTTTGTGGATTGGCCTAAACATAGAGCAGGTCTTTAGCCTGTGTGTGTGTGTGTGTGTGTGTGTGTGTGTGTGTGTGTGTGTGTGTGTGTGTGTGTGTGTGGGTGTGGGGTGGGGGGGTTTGGGTGGAGGGTTTGTGTGTATGTGTGTGTGTGTTGGGGGTGGGGGTGGGGGTGGGGAGTTGTGTGTGTGTGTGTGTGTGTGTGTGTGTGTGTGTGTGTGTGTGTGTGTGTGTGTGTGTGTGTGTGTGGAGGGGGGTGTATTGCGCGCGCGCGCGCGTGCGCGTGCGCGCGCGTGTGTGTGTGTGTGTGTGTGTGTGTGTGTGGGAGGGGATGGGGGGTTGTGTATTGTGTGTGTGTGTCGTGTGTGTGTGGGAGGGGATGGGGGGTTGTGTATTGTGTGTGTGTGTGTGTGTGTGTGTGTGTGTGACATACATACAGACAGACAGACAGACGGACGGACGGACGGGCAGACCGACCGACAGACAGATTGAGAAACAGACAGAAAGGTAGACAGACAGAGAGACAGACAGACGGACAGACAGACAGACAGAGTCCATACATATGATAATGTGTGTATTGGTGTGAGGTAACATACATGTGATCATGTGTGTATTGGTGTGAGGTAACATACATGTGATCATTGTGTATTGGTGTGAGGTAACATACATGTGATCATGTGTGTATATGTGTGAGGTAACATACATGTGATCATGTGTGTAGATGTGGGGTAACATACATGTGATCATGTGTGTATAGGTGTGAGGTAACATACATGTGATCATGTGTGTATAGGTGTGAGGTAACATACATGTGATCATGTGTATAGGTGTGGGGTAACATACATGTGATCATGTGTGTATAGGTGTGAGGTAACATACATGTGATCATGTGTGTGTATATGTGTGAGGTAACATACATGTGATCATGTGTGTATAGGTGTGGGATAACATACATGTGATCATGCGTGTACAGCTATGGGATAACATACATGTGATCATGTGTGTACAGCTATGGGGTAGCATACGTGTGATCATGTGTGTACAGCTATGGGGTAGCATGCGTGTGATCATGTGTGTAGGGTGTGGGGTAGCATACATGTGATCATGTGTGTATAGGTGTGGGGTAACATACATGTGATCATGTGTGTATAGGTG
>JADBJO010007146.1:62500-65000 GCA_016801955.1 Conus betulinus
ACTCCCTGTTCCCACTCTCCTGGGACCGTCACTAACCCCTGTCTGCAGTATCGTTGTTGGTGAATGTGGACGTTCAACTTGAACGTATTTAACTTCAGCGCGATCTCCACATATGCATGGGATGGCCAGAAGAATCGAAAGTGGGGTCACCACGAGAGACGAGCATCGTTGCGAGACAACGGGACAATCTTTCTGTATGACACGGACGACTGAGGGGAGCGGGAGTGAGGAGAACGATGACACTGACTCTGCTTCCCTTTACAACGTGACAGGTCGGTGAGTGAGTGGATGGCTTCCCTTTACAACGTGACAGGGCGGTGAGTGAGTGGATGGCTTCCCTTTACAACGTGACAGGGGGGGTGAGTGAGTGGATGGCTTCCCTTTACAACGTGACAGGGCGGTGAGTGAGTGGATGGCTTCCCTTTACAACGTGACAGGGCGGCGAGTGAGTGGATGGCTTCCCTTTACAACGTGACAGGGCGGCGAGTGAGTGGGTGGCTTCCCTTTACAACGTGACAGGGCGGCGAGTGAGTGGGTGGCTTCCCCTTTACAACGTGACAGGGCGGCGAGTGAGTGGATGGCTTCCCTTTACAACGTGACAGGGCGGCGAGTGAGTGGATGGCTTCCCATTACAACGTGACAGGGCGGGCGAGTTAGTGGATGGTGAATTAAACGTCTCATTAGCCTGAGCCTGAAACTGTTCCCAAATACAGATCTTCGTGGGGTTGTGGAGGGGGCGGGGGAAGAGAGAGGGGTGGTGAGAAGTACGGTTGTTCGTGGTAGGGGGTAGGGCGTTAGGCGCTGTGGCGTGGTCGAAGGTGAGGCTTGTCCACGTCAGGGTGGAGTGGATCGAATCTTGTGGGTTGTTTTCTCAGGGCTAGCCTATGAGTACCATCGCGTTCAGTTCATTCGGAAGCAGTATAGAGTCGTATAAGATCATTGAGCGATGCTGGAAGAGAGGTCCGTGTTGTGGGTGACACTGGATTCCCGTGATCAAAGAGAGCGAACATTCCGATAATATTCCCCATCAATCAGAAGGCGTAACAGTTCATAATTCACTACAAAAAACAGTGGTTCATAATTATGAAAGATGTCTTTTCCGACCTCTGTCCCTTAAAGCCAACGGTGATCTTGTTTGTATTCTTGATTAGACACGGATGAACGGAATGCTGCCGAATCAATGAGCAGAGATGCGTTTCACAGACGCGATGCGGCAAGAAATCTGGCTTGTTTGGCGAGTGTCAGCATTTCATAGCGCACACTAGCGGCGAACGCGTCTGGAAAGAGTTGCGCAAGAGTTCGCTAGACTATCTTGGAGCTCTCTCGCATGCCAGTGCAAATGTCCGACAAAGGTGACATCCTGTAACTGGTGCACGTAATGATGTTGTCTGGCTGATGCATAAAACATGACCCAAACACTTGACCTTTCAGCCAGAAGGAGAGCTTGAATGTCCCATGTTGTTAAACTGCAAAACACTTCACCTTCAGCCAGAAGAAGGGCTTGAAGAAGGACCCATGTGTTAAACTGAACTTATTTTGCGCCCGTTTTTCTTTGCCCCCCCTTGCCCCGTACATCTCTCGCTGCTAGCATAAGCTAATCACTTGTGAGTTCTCGCGTACATCTCTCGCTGCTAGCATAAGCTAATCACTTGTGAGTTCTCGCGTCTACAAAACTCGTGTCTATTAGGCCAGGTTCAATCCTTGGTGCGACCATCGCAGACTTAGAAACCGGCAACTTCTATTCAACATATAGCGATTGCGCCACCAGCCGCCGCGGCGCATTGGCTCGTATCATGGATTGTGGGCTGGTAGGTCACAGGTCCGATTCCCCCGCAGAGCAATTAATTCATGGGACTTTTCACTCTTGACCGGCTTCTGTCGAGAGCTGGGTTTGCTGTGGCGACTGGGAAGACTGGAAACACTCGGCCGAGTTTCATCCTCTTACTGGATGCGTCTCTGAGAGTGTCGCCCAAATGGCTATGTCAACAGTGCATGTGTCTGTATATCTTGGGTCTGGTTGGCGCCGGGATATTCGTAAAAGTAAGCACAGCGTACGGCCTTATTATGCAGTCTCGGACCAGAGCAGAATTCCGTAGCGTTATCTTACTCATCCTCATCCTCATCCATTAGCATTAAAAAAAAAATCAAATTCTGTGGTCCTTCATGCCCTGCTCTCACTGTGACCTCAGTTTAGATTTGTGCACCATATCTGTGTTCCTCTCTCATCTACGTCTGTGGTGATCAAAAAGAAGAAACGGTTCTATGCCGGCTGCACACCGGCCATTCGTATTTTACTCATTCATACCTTTTCAAGAGTGAAGAAGCTCCATGGTGCATTCCATGTCATGCGCCACTCTCACAATGAAACATTCTTTTAGAGTGTTGGGACTTGCTTGATGTGAGACACAAACATTTTACGGCAGATTCCGTGAAAACCTTGTTCAGAGATGTTCCGCCTGACACGATCTTTGAGTTCTTGAAAGAGATTAACATTTTTCAT
>JADBJO010007146.1:70000-72500 GCA_016801955.1 Conus betulinus
TGTGTGTGTGTGTGTGTGTGTGTGTTGTTGTGTTGGGATCGCGGGGATAGGGGAGGAAAGTAAGCGAGGAACCCCGCGGCCATACACCACAATTAGAATTTTGCACTAAATCACATTCTATAATCCACGTGAGCGTTTTGAGGCCTGCCATAAGTTAGAACCAGCGTTTTAACGTTTAACTGGTTACTGATTAAAGCACAACAACTCCGCACCAATCATTTCCCTTGGTTTTTTGGGGGGTTTCCACCGAACACATCACATACTATTTTCCAATACGTGTGACCTCTTCCCCTTAGTTGACGTCACATTTCAGGCCTTCGCACTCAGCCATGACCCCCCCCCCCCCCCCCCTCCCCCCGCGCTGTCTTTGCGCCAAGTGGAAGCCCCCAAATAGTCCCATTCCTTTGATTTTTAATCTGTCTGCGTGGAACCACCTGGCTTGTACCTTGATGGCCATAGGAAAGAAAACGAAGATAATCGACTTTCAGACACGATCAAAATTCTCAAAACATTCTAACTGCGCCAGTCTATAGATACTCGACTCCTTTTCAGGAAGGCCTTGGCACATCAATTTTTGGTGTGCAGCCTGTCGTTCTCTCTCTCCCCTCCCTCGCTTTTGGATCCCCAGACAAAATGGTCACACCATACCAAACTCTTTGGCATGATGATGTCTTGTGTTTGTGTTTGTTGTGGCTTGGATAACCACATACAGATCATATACATTCACCTGTGCTTGGGACTGTGGGACTTCTCTTTCACTTACAAACAAACGCCTTGGCTTAGGCTGTGTCAGGCCAACTGACATAGGCTAGAACACCAAGGCTACATCAAAATGTTGTTATGCTCTGCATAATTATGCGGGGATTGTCTTCAGTTGTGACAAGCTCTAGCATAACATTATCAGTCTCCAAAATCCCCCGAAGTCGAAGTGTGGCTGCCCAAGTGGCGGGGTAATCAAAAACGGTCACACTCGTAATGTTCTCATCCCCTCTCTCAGCTGATGTATTTGTACCGTAGTGTTCAAACACTTCGGCTATTTGGATGATCCCTGGAGTCTTTTAGCTAGGGTACAACAACAACAACTTACAAAACAATATCCCAACCTTTCGGAATTGCTCAAAATTTCCTTTTTTTTTTTTCTTTGAGTCATTTTACCACTACCCATTTTTTTTTTTTTCGATTATATATATTCTCCGTCGATTCTTTCTTTCCCATTTCCGGCACTGCCTCTAATTTGAGTAAAAAAAAAAATGAAGGGTTACTAGTCCAACAAACCAATGAAACGATTAAAATGACAAACAGATACAACGCGTTTCGACCTTGGAAATCTTCTGCTGCCAACGCAAATAAACGTGAACAGTCCTAGCTGCACTTCGATAGCATTCTTGTTTCGCAGGGAAGTGAGGAAAGGCCTGCATTTTGTTTTCTGCTGGTATCCCTTCCACGTATGTTCTTATGTTCCATTCTTTATTTTGTTGAAGTCCCAGATTTGAGTTTCTTTAAAGCTTTTTTTATGGCTCTTTCACAGACGCCCTTTTAATATATAGTTGATGTGTACATTGTTAAATGCTGTATTTATCAGTCACACAGAATGATCAATGCCAGGTATTTTTTTGTTTTTTTCCTTGGGTTCGTATCCTGTTGATGTGTATGACTGCATCCGTAACTAGTTTGTTTTTTCGCGTATTTGGTGCGTTTGTTTTTGCTTTTGTTTTAACGCTGAGTGGATTAGGTTCCAGCATTGTTTGTGTGTGGACTAGTTTTAGTGCATAGTCAAGATACAGATCCACACGGTCCACTGAGGTATTAGCGGTAATAAGAGCACGATTTATGCTTGTTCTCAGTGAACCAGCGAGTATATCAAACTATTACATAGTGAAAGAAGACACGTCACATCAGCACGGTTCGCTGGTACTTCACAACACATGCAACCAGGCATTTTGTTGAGATTACACACTTATCACTTCTGGCTGGATGTTCACACACACACACACACACACACACACACACAAATCATCGGAACTCCCTCACAACTTCAAATTTTCGCTGCTGGGCTCGTCTGTAATCCTCGGAAATCTCATCGCAGCACGCCTCTCTTTAAAGAACTACATTGGCTCTTTTTGAATAGAGAGCCCAAACTTCCTGCCTACCTTTGTTTCCAGATGTCTGGAACTGCGCCTCTGTGAGTCTTTGAACGTTTGAACGTTTTCCCTCTCATCAAGGCCTCTTGGGCTCCCCTGGAGAAGGGATTCGTTTTTTAAAAAACTCCCCGTTGAAGGACCCGCAGTTGAGCGCGTGCATGCCGAACTGTCGGTCTTGAGTTGGATAATGTTATGGAGTCGGATGTTCACGGCTTGGAAAACCCCTCTCTGTCCACCCAGCAATAAACGGGTACCTGATTCGGTTCAGGGAAGGTGAAAGCAGTGGAAGGAGTGGGATGGGCTCCGGCTTTTTCCATATCGTCGTCGTGTCTCGGACAGGGTGAACCTGTCACAGTTCA
>JADBJO010007146.1:77500-82500 GCA_016801955.1 Conus betulinus
CACACACACACACACACACACACACACACACACACATTCCGTTTTCCAGTTTGTTTCTGGATGCGTTGGAAGACCCACACTACACTTGGGCAGTGTGGTCTGTTGGACGATTTTGACTGTAATCTGCATTTCTGCACTCACGCTGCTGCACTCAGCCAAAACGAGCTGACTGTAGGCTGCTTTAATCTGCACGTGGACAGTGTAGTCGGGTGGGGGATTCTGTCTGTTACCTGTGGGCCTGGAATGTATTTCTGCTCTGGGATGCTGCGATCAACCGAAAGACACTGTTGCCTGTATTTCTGCACTGGAACTCTGATCGGCCGGATATATTGATTGCAATCTGTATTTCTGCATTAGGTCACTGTGAGCAGCTGGAGGATATTGACTGAAACATAGATTTCTGCCATGGGACACTTTGATCAACTGGAGGACATTGATTCTGTAACCTGAATTTCTTCTGCACTGAGACACCGTCTCAACCGAGGACTTCATCTTTCAGAATACGGCGTGAGTGTTGTTTGTTTAAGGCTCCAGCATTTCCCCCAGGACCCCACCAGGGGGCTGTGTCCCTGAACCCTGCGAGCAACCTGTGTGGTTTCCTGGGCCCCGGCGTTCAACTATGCCTTCAAACTCCCCCCCCCCCCCCCCCCCCCCCCTCGCCCGCCGTACATTTACCTATGTGTCGGCCATGTTTTGACTTCGGCTATTTCAGTATTCCTTTATTGTCGTCAGCTCTTTGTGTTTTCCCTTCTACCGTCTCCAGTCGGTATTTTTTTTTCCCCGGAAATTGTTTTCCCTTCTCTTTTAAAAAAAAATGTGATGACATCGTGAATGTCACTGTGAACTGGTACATACGTATTAAGATCTTAACCCTTAGACTGGCCAGTGACTGTCCACTTTGCTGTACTGTTTGCCACTATGGATTTCAAATGCGGTTTTTCTCTCTCTCTTTTTGCGGTACCAACAATCTTTGTGATACAGTTTTTTTTTCTATTGTTGTTGAACTGGCTGTGAAAAATATAGAGCGTAACGCAGATCGCATAAGCGTTCATCTCGTCTGTCAACGCTTGAGCTACGCTGTTATGTGTTCTAGTAGTCTTACATATAGATGTGTGGGATGTTGTTTTTCTTAATGACCGGATTTTGATATTTTCTGTTTTCATGTGGTGACTGTGCTGAAGTTGTGGCCCTTAGCACTCACCTTTTCTTATAAGTACTTGAGGAGAAAAGAAAGTTAACTCTCTCTCTCTCTCTCTCTCTCTCTCTCTGAGAGAGAGAGACAGAGAGAGAGAGAGAGAGTGTGTGTGTGTGTGTGTGTGTGTGTGTGTGTGTGTGTGTGTGCGAATGAGTGAGTGACTGAGTGTGTGTGTGTGTGTGTGTGTGTGTGTGTGTGTGTGTGTGTGTGTGTGTGTGTGTGTGTGTGTGTGTGTTGTGGTTTACAAGGACAACTCTTCAATCATAAAAGCATATAGACATGAAGTCGGAATATTTCTACACACACACACACACACACACACACACACACACACACACACACACACACACTAAGGGCCCATATATACTGATATCCAGAAACATCAATTCTATGTGACTACATGTACATCCAAAACACGGGAGTCAAAGATCATCAGAGTATGGAACAGGCTGACATAATTATTCGTAAGAGTCGAACAGCTTATAGATGTATATGAATTGAGGAAGGGGGAGAAGGGGGAGGAAGGAAGGGGGGGGGGGTGGGGGTGAAAAAAGCCTTGCTCTACGTGCAAATCAGACGCCGAACCATACTGATATGGTATATGCCTTAAATGAAATGTAAACATTTCAAACATTCAGGAACTGGAAGAAAAAATACCACTTTGAATCAAACAATTTTCTTTCCAGTAAACAAGTGGGGTAGTTTTTCCTCCCATAAGGAAACCTAACACAGAGTAACTTTTATTCAAGACTGGCACAGCCTAACTTGAATAAAGTCAGACAAATACAAAGACGAACAATCTAATAGTGGGGGGAAAACAAGCGCAGGCCAACAACTAAATTGTCTTCATAGTAATGAATGACTTGGCAAAACTTTGAACTTAAGGTGTGTGGGGGGGGGGGGGGGGGCAGGGGGGGGGGTTGAAGGTTGAAGATGTAAAAAACTGGGAACATGAAATTAAGAAAATATATTGCAGATATGAAAACTCTTCACTGGCTGCATAAGGGAACCATCGCAATTCCTTTTAAAGGCAGATATATTTGTATTGCCTGCTCCGAGGCCTTTCGTCCCGCTGGGTCGGAACTCATCAGGGAGACACGGCTGGTTGTATCTGCGCTCCTGGCGTCAATAGAGACACACCACAGTCCATAATACCGTGGTGTTCTCACCACTTCTGTTTTGTTTCCTGGCAGGGAGTGCGGAGGATTCATCATTGTTTTATTTACCATGGCTGGGCCGACTACATATGGAACTGTCAGAGCTAAAGATGGTGACAAAGACAACATAGTCATGATCCTTTTTCCACCTCTCCCTACAAAGCCATCCACCCCCCCCCCCTCACACACACACACACACACACACACACACACACACACACACACACATACACACACACACACACACACACACGCATACAAGCACACATACACACTCATAACACACGCGCGCGCGCGCGCGCGCGCGCGCATACACACACACACACACACACACACACACACACACACACACACACACACACACACACACACACACACACACATTCTCCTGTCCTCAAGAAGAAATATCCACAAAAATTCATTTATATGCCAAGTCTGAAACTTTGCAATTTCCCGTAGATTTGTACGTTGAGGTATCCAGGTACACGTTGCCAAAATGACACTTTAGAACCCACGACTCTAGTTAAATTGCTCCGGGATATACAAAAGACACGTTGGTCAGATTGCACGTGAAACCAGATGTATTATCCTTTATCTTTGGTCAAGACACGAGTGAAATTGCCAATGATAACCAGATATCTTGTCCACAATGTGATCTTCATCTTCGGTTACGATATGTTGGTCAAATAGCGCTTGTGACCAGATACATCCTTCACTGTGGGTCAAACACACTCGTAAGATTTCCGATGATTCCCACGTACAAATATCCTCAGGGTGACTGTAAGTTCGGGTCACAAGAAGCTAGTCGGAGTACTTCGTGATATCCAGATACATTATCCCCAGCGTGGCTTTCATCTTGGGATACACATAATGGTGATATCGCTCATGACATTCATTTTCATTATCCTCGGTATTATTTTTATCTTGAATCACTGCACGTTATTTAGATTACTCATGATAACCACAAGCATGACCTCCATAATGACCTTGACCTTGAAGACGTTCAGATAAAGGTGCGCCTTATATTTTAATTCAATTAACTCGAACGACAGTAGAATGGTTTGATGATTCGTTCATTCATTATTTTCGTATGATTTTTTTAACAAAAAATGGTATTGCATGATAGTAACCATGAGTGGAACAGTTGAAAAAAAAAGGCATCAACATGTCAACCAAAAAGCGAGCGCGACGGATGTTGCGGGTGGAATAGCATTGCGGAGGGCTTGCGAGACAACATCGACTGGACTTCCATCCAAAGGATGACTAATCAGCCTATCATTCAAACTGTTTGATGTCATGAATGAAATCACTGTCTGTGAATTGTGACCTTGATGCAAGCCCCAATATCAATCATTTTTTTTTTTTTTAACGAAAAAAAAAAAATTCCCACACCCGAAATACTCCAGTCAAATGAAAAATGTATTTGACTGTGGATTTGAAAATCGTAAGGGGTGAGATTTATACGGCGTAAAAACCCTTTTGTCTTCATCCGGCAGTAATTGGATTCCTGATTCAATTCAGGGAAGGTTAAGGCTGCGGAATATAAATATATGAAAAATTAGTAATAACCTCAGGGAACAACACTGAATCTGCCTTTTGATTCTGATCCACGCCATACAACTCCATCAACATCAACATTCGTTCTTTGGTCGCGTTCCATCAGTGGGCGGAGCTTGATTCGGGTGGATTAATGATCGTTTTTGCGCAATCCCGTAACAGACAAAGAAAGAAAGAAAGAAACAAACAAACAAATAAACAAACTGACGCGGGTCAAATATAAGCTGTTTAAAATGGGGGGGTGGGTAGTAAACAGACAGGACAAATGGCCATCACGAGGGGCAAAACCACCAAGTTGTACACTTTGCAACTGGGGTCGTGGGGGTCGACATCGGCTGGGAAAGTCCCGGACTTGGTGGACTTTTTAGCGACGCATCTGCATACCAAATGGCATGCAAATTAGCGAAAATTGTGCCCAGCAAGAAGACAGATGTCATCATAATTTGGATATGCGACAATGCGTTTGGGACATTAGTGAAGTGGTCTTCGATAAAAAGACCGATGTTATAATAAAGTTAATAATGCGATGTTGTGAAGAAGAAGTAAAAAAATGGTACGAGATTCGAGAAACTCGTGCGTGGTGTGTTGCCGAAGAACATCTGCAAGTCAAAGTTTTTATTTGAAGTCAGTTGAAAGGTTCTCAAGTGTTTGGCGGTGCCAGCTCAGTTGCGCATAGCATGAATAATACATCCAAAATAAACACAGGCTTTCTAAAGAACAAACAAAGAAGAAGAAGAAAAAAAAACAAACAGGAGGTGTCAGTGGGTATAAACAATATGCGAGCTCATCTGTTTCTTTCAAACTTTTCTTCTTCTTCCCTTTCCTTTTTTTCCTCTCTTTTCTTTCTTTCTGTCATCCTGTCACTCTTTCTTTCTTTCTTTTTCTCTGTTTTCTCTCTGTCTTCCTCCTGTCTTTCTTTCTGTTTTCTTCCATTTCTTGATTTTTCTATCCATCTTCTTTTTCTTTCCCGTTTTCTTTTATTTCACGCTTTGTTTCCTTCTTCTTTCTTTCCCCTTTTCCTTCCTCATTCGTTCTTTCCAGTCACAATTTGCTTCCTTCTTTAATCTTTATTTCTTGGTTTGATCACTCCC
>JADBJO010007146.1:90000-97500 GCA_016801955.1 Conus betulinus
CTGAGACAGGGCTGAAGCTGCGTGAAAAATCTCCACATCAAATGTCTCGTTGCAAGCAGTTCCGATGTCCGGATTGCCATCTTCTCTGCGTTGCTCCACCTGAGAAATCGTTTTCGTGTTTGGAAACGCGTGGTAGCGTGAACGGTGGAAAAACCAGTATTCTGTTGCTTTGAACGTAAGTTAGAACATGTTCTGCGATTGCCCTTTTCTCCCATCCGTGTGTGTGTGCGCGCGCGCGCTTGCGCTTGCGCTTGCGCTTGTGTGTATTCACTTCATAAATCGTGACCCAACATAAAAATAATATCATTTTCAACAAATGCGCCCAGCCTAATGAAATGAATTGTAGTTCCACATTAGAGATTTCATCCACTGGTTCTCATTTCATCTCACCAGTGTGCTAGCCCCCCAGTAGGGGTTGTTCCGGCACCCTTAATGACTTCCTGACAATAAATTCCCTCTGGTCTGGTTCTAGGTGACCCTCCCAGAGCTAGCGGCGAAAGACAGACCATTGCGGTCGACATGTACTGAAGGCAGTACGTGTTGTTTCATGGCGCGGTGATCTCTAATGAAAACGAAACTTAATCAGAAAAAATCTTTACCTAGATATATCAGTGACACAGAGAGAGAGAGAGAGAGAGAGAGACACACACACACACACACACACACACACACACCACACACACACACACACACACACACACACACGCACGCACGCACGCACGCACGCACGCACGCACGCACGCAAGCACGCACGTGGCAGAGAGGAAAAAAAAGAGAAAGAGAGAGAGACAGTGACAGAGAGACAGATAGACAGAAAGACAGACAGACACACAGATAGAGAGACAGACAGACAGACCGAGAAAGAGAGAAAGACTGAGACAGAAACAGAGATATGGAGACAGACAGAGAGATACAGACACGCTGACGGACAGAAAGAGTGAGACAACAGACAGACAGACTGACAGAAGGTTTAAGTCGTGTTGTTTATAGTGAATCTGACTACGAGAAGCCGTATTAAGGCTGGAGAGAGAGAGAGAGAGAGAGAGAGAGAGAGAGAGAGAGGGAGGGAGGGAGAGAGGAGGACAGAGAGAGAGAGTGACAGAGAGAGAGAGACAGAGAGAGATAGAAAGAGAGAGAGAGAGAGAGAGAGAGAAGAGAGAGAGAGAGACGAGAGACGTGACAGACAGGCAGACAAAAAAGATACGGCGACAGAGAGACTGAGAGGGAGAGAGAGAGGAGAGAGAGAGAGAGAGAGAGAGAGAGAGAGAGAGAGAGAGATGAGAGAGAGAGAGAGAGAGATGAGTTAACTGTGTTGAGGTTTAACGTACACACCTATCAAAGATGATATGGCAAATACGAGCAACTACCCAAGAACAGTGGGGCTGAAGAGACCCAACACTACACTGGTACCACCAGAACGATAGAGCATGTTAACATGGGCCGAAAAATAGCAATTTTAGTTCTGGGGCGCGGGTGGGATTCGAACTCAAACATCTGACTGCAAACTGGATACCTCACCACTGAGCAAATGCACAAGACCGAACAAACTGACACAGTTTGCAACGTAAAGGACATCGACCTATAATGGAGAGAAGAAGAAGAGAGGAGAGGGTAAGTGTGTTGTGAATAGAGAGAGAGAGAATGTGAGTGTGGAGAAATAAAGGAGAGAGAGAAGATGAGATAGAGAGAGAGAGGAGAGAGAGAAAGAGAGAGAGGGAGGTAAGAGAGAGAGAGAGTCTGGGGGGGTGGGAGGGGAGGAGACAGGAGGAGAGAGATACCGAAGAGATGGGGGGAATGGGAGTGACAACAGAAGAGAGGACATCGACCTATAAGGAGAGACAGAACAGCGAGGGACAGAGACATAGAGAGGGTAGAGAGAGGAGGGAGGGAGAAGTGAAGGAAGGGGAAGAAAGCGATAAAGAAGTCAAGAAAGAGAGAGGAAAACAGACGGACAGTCAGACTGACAGACATGCAGAGAAAGAGAGACAGACAGAAAGACATACAGACAGACAGATCCATGGACAGGGAAACACGAAAACCACCATACTGGCAGATCCATCCGATCCTTCTCGCATCAGACCATATATCAAACATTCAGATAACCCGCCTCTGCAACCAGACTCAAACACTGAATGAACCCTGATTTTGTCCACCGCTGGGATGAATAATCAGAAACGGATGCACGTCCACCAGGGCTTCTTTTTTCGCTTTTCCTTTGTTATCTTGCTGTTGTTGTTGCTGATGTTTGTCGTTGTTTTTGTTTTTGCTCCCGTTGACTCTTCCATCTGTCGAAACCGCCCGGCCTCATCAGTCATCAGTTAGGGGGTCGTGTTGATTAAAATCCTAAGTGATTGATGACCTTTCCCCACGGACGATTCATCCATCCATAATTTTATTCATTTTGATACCATTGTCTTCTTATTGTCATGGTCATGATAAAGCAGCCTCTCGTAGCCGTTGCGATTAGGTTTCTTTTTTCTTTTCTTTTTTTTTTTTTTTTTAAGAGGCAGACCAGGGGAATCTATAGTCGACTTCCTCTCACGGATACCTTGACGCCCGTCACTGGATCTCTCTCATCATGCCGTTTTTTCTTTCCTGTGCCCCATGTTTCCCCCCCTTCAATGTTAAAGGGGAGTTTCGAGGCAACTTTTCTGAAAGCAACACATAGCCGTGTCCCCCGATAGTTTTTACTGTGTTTCATGTAGAACTCGTGGTCAAATGGTCAGAAGCATTTGCATGCGCAGCTGACGGTCAAGTTTAAAAAAATAGTCTTTGTTTTTTTTTTCTCTTTTTTTTTTTTTTTGTTTTTTTGTTTTTTTTTGGGTTGGGTTTTTTTTTTCTTTTTTTTTTTCTTTTTTTTTTTTTTTTTTTCTTTGAGTTGGATTTCTTTTTTTTTCCGGCTTGGAAAACCTTCTCTGTGCACCCAGCAGTGAATGGAGACCTGATTCAGTTCAGGGAAGGTGAAGGCGGCGGCGGAAGGAGAGGATGGATCCGCCCCTCCATTATGCCGTGCCCTAAACACAGCGAACCTCTGACACTTCACTGAACCCCACGGCCAACAGGCAATGAGCATTTTTTTTTAATGGCGGCGAAAACGCTCTTCAAAGCTTAGTATAAGAGTATCCCATTTCCTCGAACTGTATTTCGTAAAACTGCACACGTCAGCCAACGAACAATTACACTCTTTGGACATTCGTCTCAACGTGTAATGCTAAACAAAAGCAAACTAACAACATCGACAACAACGACGATAACGACAAAAGGAAGGAGGAGGAGGAGCAGGAGGAGGAACAAGAACAGGAAAGGAAGGAGGGGGAGGAGGGGGGGATCAGGAGCAGGAAGAGCAGGAGGAGGAGGAGCAGCAGCAGCAGGAGGAGGAGGAACAAGAACAGGAAAAGGAGGGGGAGGAGGGGATCAGGAGCAGGAAGAGCAGGGAGGAGGAGGAGCAACAGAACAGGAGGAGGAGGAACAAGAAACAAGAATACAAAGAAGAAGAAGAAGCAGGAGAAGCTAAGCGGGAAAAAAAATCATGGCAGACCGATCTGCCCGCGGTTGGTGACCAAAGGCTCTCTCAAGATGCACAGCTTGAGAAAGAGACACCCAGGAACAGGCAGTTGTACCCCGTGACTGACTGTGTGCACCGATTGCCAAAGTCTGTTCTCTAGCACCCTGCGTTCTCCAACTTTTTTTGGTTTTACCGTGTGCGCGTCGTCAGCTGACAAGTTGGACTCAAAGTTATTTCAAAACTGAGGTGTTCTCAATATATAGCTTTCGCTTCTTCTTACTTAAACTCTTCTCCTTCTTTTCCACCACCACCTCCTCCTCCTTCTCTTCTTCTTCTTCTTCGTCTTCGTCAAAAGGTAATTAAATACAAAACGGTGTCGTGTGACGGGGGGTAAGTCTTCTCCTGCTCCTCTCCCTCCTCCTCCTCCTTTTTTTTTCTTCTTCTTTTCCTTTTTTCTTCTCCTTCAATAGATATCTAAATACAAAACGGTGTAATATGACGGGGTGGGGGGGTCGGAAGCAGGGGGAGGGGTGGGGGCGGGAGGGGGGGGGGGTATATAAACCATCGAGTAATACAAAGCATTTCACATTCATGTAAAACAGAAGGGAATAAAATATTCCATGCGTGCATATCACTGAAGGAACAAATTGTTCTATGTGTCGGTAAACGCACAAAGGAAGAAGGTATTCCACATGTATATAAACAGCAGAAAGGAACAAAGCAATCCATGTGTGTGTAAAACACCGAAGGGAATGAAGTATCCCAAGTGTATGAACACCAAAGAAGAGTTAAAAACATTCCAGTGTATATCACAGAAGGGTACAAAGAATTTCATGTTTATGTACACCACTTAGGGTAAAAAGCATTCCACGTCTGTGTACAGAACAGAAAGGGACAACGTGTTCTATGTGTAGGTGCACAATAGAAGGGTACAAATCACTCCATGTGTACTTAAATCACAGACGAAAACAAAGAATCCCAAGTTTACTTTAACCATCGATGGAAAACAAAGCATTTAAAGGGCATTCAAATCACAGATGTTTGCGAAGTGCGCCATGTGTATTTCAACCGCAGGAAGTCACAACGTACTTCAGGTGTATTTTTAAACCACATAAGGCGCTACATGCATAGTCAAACCGCAGATCGGTACTTAACACTTCAGATATACTTGAACCACGGAAACGCACGACGCAATTCAGGTACATTTGAACCCGCAGAAGATACAGACCATTCAAGAAGATCTAAAACCACACAGAATCGCAAAGACCACTGGAGGGACCTTTAAACTCAGAAGGTTGAAACCACACCAGGGTTCTTTAAACCACAGAAAGATATCAAACACCACTGGGTTGTTCAAAACCGCAAGATGGTACAAACGACACAAAGAGTATTTCAACTTCAGAAATGTACAAACCACTACACAGGTTTTTCAAACAACGGTGAGGTACAATCCACACGAGGGGGTCTTTAAACTACAGACGAGAACGAACCGCACTTGGGGTTTTAAACAACAGAAAGACCACCACTCCACGGGCGTTTAGACCTCAGAAACACACACACACACACACACACACACACACACACACACACACACACACACACACACACACACAAACACACACACACACACACCACACACACACACACACACACATGCACACACACGCGCGCGCGCGCGCACACACACACACACACACACACACACACACACACACACACACACACACACACACACACACACACACACACACACACACACACACACACACACACACATACACACAACTTCGAAATCTTTGAACCACAGGATACAAACCACTGAACGGGCATTAAAACCACAATGGGGTAAAAAAAAAAAAAATGCACTGCAGGTGTATTCAAACCACACTTCACTACAAAACACTTCATGTGCATTCAAACCATCAAAGAGTACAAAGAACCGCTAATGTATTCAAACCTCTAAATGATAAAAACACTTTCCTTTCAAGGGTAGTTAAACCATAAATGGGCACCGACCACTCCAAGGGTTTCAAACCGCCAAAGGACACAAACCAGCCCAGGGACAGTTAAATCAAGAAGGGTACGAACCAGTCCAGGGGTATTCAAACCATAAACGCTATAAACTTAAAAGCTCTTCAGCTGTATCAAACCACGTTCTGGTTCAAAACAAACCGGGTAAATTTAAAACGCACTGTATTTGTGATTCTGTCCTTTTTCTTCTTTCTTCTTTATTGAATTGAAAAGTCTGAATGCTCTTTTGTGCACTCTTTCTTCATGTGTTTATATCTTTGTTTTTTCTATCTCCCTCCCCTCTCCCCCCTCCCCGATTTTGCACAATCATTTATACGCATACTTCAGTTATTGTTGGAAAACAATGTGAAAACAATTTGGAAAAAAAAGAATGGTTCAAAGCACTATAAGTGTACTTTAATCACGCCAGGCCACACAAATTATTCCAGCAGCATTTAAACCAGAGAAGGATTGGGGGAAACTCAAGTACAAAACAATCCAGGTACATTTCAACGACAGAAGGGTGCAAAACACACATTTTAAAGACACAAGGGTACAGAGCACACAAGACGTGTTCAAATGACTTCAGGCGTATTTTCGCGATAAGAAATACAAACCATTTCAGTATTTGAATTGCAATTTCATTATTCTCCTCTCCCTTTTTTTCTTATACAATCAATTTTTTTTTCTCAGGCACCCAGTAACATCATACTTTACCTTGCCCGTCTTCTCTGCGTCTCATTCTGCTGTACTGGGGTGAACACACAAAACCAGGGAGTGCGGTTCGTGGTGGTGGTGTTTTCCATTTGCTGTTCCCCAACCACTGTTTCGCTTCAACGTTTGGGTGTCGTCAGGAACAGGCTGGAACACATACTTGGACATTCTGAATTAAAGAGTTCTTGCAGCTTGAAAATAAAACTGTAAAATCTGAATTCAATACGTGTGTGTGTGTGTGTGTGTGTGTGTGTGTGTGTGTGTGTGTGTGTGTGTGTGTGTGTGTGCATGTGTGTGTGTGTGTGTGTGTGTGTGTGTGTGTGTGTGTGTGTGTGTGTGTGTGTGTGTGTGTGTGTACATTGCAGTATTCGTCTCACGTTCATTTATCAGAGAGAAGAAAGGGAGCACGCCCCATTAATACCATTCAACAGAAATGAATACACGAAAAAAATAAATGCTTAGAATGCATCCAGAGAGGGGGGAGTTGAGCGAGAGAGAGCAGACCCGAGAGAGGGACAGCGACAGAGAGAAGCAGCTTCTAAAATTCAAAAACCTGCAAAATGGTCATCATCATCATAATCATCATTGTCATCATCATCGTAATGATGATAATAACAATAACAATGATACTACTAATAACAATAATACTAATGATAACAATAATAACATGATAACAACAATAATAGCAATAACAATAATAGCAAGTAGTAGTAACGTAGTAGTAGTAGTAGTAGGACATTGACAAACAAAGCACAGGACAAGACACGATACATTTGACCTCTTGGGTCTTCTTCAAGCAAAAAAAATAGATCACATTTAACATTTAGGACAGAACAAACAAAGAACGAAGAGAGACTTATCTGAAGTCCATGTGGTGTGCTGTGAAGAATAGCCGCCAGAAGCCGCCAGAAGGCTTCTGGCGGCCATTCTTCACAGCACACCTCATGGACATCTGATAGGTCTCTCTTCGTTCTTTGTTTGTACTGTCCTAAATGTTAAATGTGATCTATTTTTTGCTTGAAGAAGACCCAAGAGGTCGATATGCATCGTGTCTTGTCCTGTGCTTTGTTTGTCTCCATCTTAACCACAACCGTCACATATACCACACCACCCCACTAAACTAACCACACAACCCCATCGCCTCACTCCTCCCCTCCCTCCACACGCCCCCCCCCCCCCCCCCCCCCCCCTCCTTTTTCCCTCTCCCATAATCCCCTCTGTCATTTTCCTTCTGGCGGCCATTCTCCACATGGATGGACATCAGATAAGTC
>JADBJO010007146.1:100000-102500 GCA_016801955.1 Conus betulinus
GTGAGGTGTGTGTGTGTGCGCGCGCGCGTGCCAGATTGCGTTCGTTCGCATGCTAGCGCGTGCGCGCGCTCGTGTGTATGACTGTACGTGGGTGGGTGTCAATCTCTGTCTGTCTGTTCAATAAATGTCATAAAGTCATTTACCCCGGCGAAAAAAAAATAGAGCATTTACCCGGTGTTCTCTCTTTGTTTGCTTGCTCGTTTGTTTTCCTCTCTCCTCACGTCTTTCTCTCTCTCTCTCGTAGATCCAGGCATAGTTTATTGTTGGAAAATTTTCGGAAACAAGCTAGGCATTCCAGAGTGTCGATTTAGGTGAAAATACGTACTGTTTTATAAGACGACTTCCCAAATAAACGTGTTTGGAAAATGTCGGAGAAAAAAAAATAGAGAACCAGAAAGTCATAAGAGGCAACAGCTGGAGTGGGTAACCAATACACCACCGTTTCCTTGTCAGAAAAAAAAAAGAGAAATAGTAAGAGATGAGGGGAAAATTTTGGGTAGAGAGAGAGAGAGAGAGAGAGAGAGAGAGAGAGAGAGAGAGAGAGAGAGAGAGAGAGAGAGCAGAAAATACTTGATAGTGGTTTCCCGTACTCATTGATTTAACTCAAATTCCATAGGACACATACACATCTTAGATACACCCAGGACATATGCATAGATATAATTTCATCTCAAACGCGATGCTGAAAACTTATGCAAACTCAAAATTTAGGGGATAAAAATTGTACTCCATGTCTGCGCGAAGATCCCAGCCGTTCACGTCCGCCCATTTGAAGGGTCCCCAAATTTGCCTCCCAGTATAGCTCCCATTCTAGTCCATCATTAATGAAAACTTGTTCAAATAGGCACAATGATAAGAAATGTAACATCAACATCAGCAGGGTGGTTAACATTTTTTACATGGGCCGCAGCTTTACGTTTAGAATATTTTTCCTCAATTTCACATCACTTTTTATGATTGGCCCATCTACGTTTTAGGGTTAACTATGGACCCAACATACAAAAACTCCTTGTGGTAGTCACTATCTACTGTCGAGTCTGTGTTGCTCTACAACTCGGAAACATGGACCTTAACAAAGCAGATGGAGAAGAGTCTTGATGGGATGTAAACCCGCATGTTGAGGATGGCATTAAATGTCTCTTGGAAGCAGCACATGTCTAATGAAGAGCTATATGGACACCTCCCTTAAGTTAGTGGCAAGATAAGAACATGTAGACTTTGCCTAGCCGGTCACTGTATGCAACATCCAGAGTACGAGTGTTACGTCACATTTTTTCTCACCCGTCACGTTTTCTCACCTGGTGAAAAACGCGACGGGTGTATCGTCACTTTTTCTCACTCGTAACGTTTTTCTCACCCCGGGTGAGAAAACGTGACGGGTGATGCCATCTTTTATCAAACGACACATTCTCAAAAAAAATCTACATTCTCTCTCTCTCTCTCTCTCTCTCTCTCTTGGATTCTCTCTCTCTCTCTCATCTCTCTCGCTCTCTCTCTCTCTCTCTCTCTCTCTCTCTCTGAATTCGATCGTTGAATTCGATGTGATTCTGAGTTTGAGTGTGTGTATGTTTAGGTGAGCGCTCGCGAGCGCGGGTGTGTGTGTATCTGTCTGTGCATGTGGGTGTGTATGGGAGAGAGAGAGAGAGAGAGAGAGAGAGAGAGAGAAGAGAGAGAGAGAGAGAGAGAGAGAGAGAGAGAGAATATAAGTGTCTGTGTGTCAGTCCGTCTGTACTTATAGAAATCCAGTGTTTTTATCAGATTTTAACCAACGTTGATAAGGTGTTAGCCTTTGCCACGTGTCAAGGGTTGTCATAGCGTGATTACATTGTTATCAGACACACAAGGAAGAAGGTAAACAATGGAAAAGAAAGAATTAGAACGAAGTGTAGTTGTTGTTTTTGTGTATGTGATTTTTTTGGGTTTTTTTTTTTTTTTTTTTTTTGTTTTTTTTTGTTTTTTTTCCAGTGTTGTTTCTCTTCTTTTTTTTTCTTTTTAATGAAATGAATTCCATTCTATTTGATTTAGACGTATGTATAAGTAATATGGTGAAAATAATCCTTTTGTATTTGAATGTATGTAAGTTATCAAAAATGAATTTAAAAAGTTATCCAAAAAAAAAGTGTCCTTTTTTCGTCCGACAACTGGTTACCTTCCAATATATAAATTCTTTTTCTCCCAAAATCCCACATTTTTTTTTTCTGATCAAGAGAGAGAGAGAGGGAGAGAGGAGGGAGGGGGGAGGGAGAGAGAGAGAGAGTTTGTATGAACAGATGAAAAATACTCCAGATTTGATTGACTCATTGAGTGCCAATGAATGCACACTGTACAAAAAATTATACTTTTTATTCATTAATGTCTTGTTTTTGTATCCACTGGAAAAAACAACAAACCCCCCCCCCCCCAACCCCCCCCCCCACCCCCCCCCCCCCCCCCCCCCCCCCCCCCCCACCCCCCCCCCCCCCCCCCCAAAAAAATAAATAAACCTAACAAATCAAATAAC
>JADBJO010007146.1:107500-112500 GCA_016801955.1 Conus betulinus
TCGGTATCATCTTTTTACTGACAAAAAAAAAAAACCGGCGTTCACACACACACACACACAACACCCACGCAATGAAAAAAAAAAAAAAAAAAAAAAACAGCGCGTACGAATTTCTCAGGAATCGACTTTCTTCTTCTTCTTCTACTCCCCTACCACCCCCACCCCACCCCCCCCTCTTATTTTCTTTCTGTTTTCTTTTTTGTTCTATATTTCCCCCTCCCCCCCCCTCCACTCCCCCCCCCCCCCCCCCCCCCCCCCCCCCCCCCCCCCTTTCTCCTTACCTGCAAACTCCCACGTCACAGGGAAGCACAAAGCACTCTTTGTCAAACGAGAGTGCGCCATCGCAGAACCTCGCTCGACCTAAACCGGAAGGAGGGTAGAAGAGGCGCGAGGCTGACGGCGAAGGGGAGACGGAGATGGGGGGGGGGGGGGGGGGGGGAAGGGGGTCGTGAGAGGGCGGAGTCGACTTGTCTTAAAGAACGTGGGAGGCGGAGTTTGCGGCTGCACGTGCGGTCGGGTAATTAGCATAATATGGCGACGCCACTTTGTGTGCGTCAGTCCACCGGCGCAACAGTGTAGCAACTGTAACCCCCCCCCCCCCCCCTCCTTCCCTTCCCTCCCTCCCCCTCCCTCCCATCCCGGTTTTCTCCTCTCCGGTATCAACCACACGACATGGCTTCTTCAACTTCCGAGCAATAGCGACAGAGCGATCGGGAGCAATTTAATGTCGGCGGCGCCATCGTCAGTTGTTAGCCTACCCGCTGGAAACTCCTTTCGCACGATAAAGCGCTAGGGGCAGGGTGTGTGTACTCGCATGGTATTTTCTCGCGCACGCCGAAGCATTCGCTTACAGTATAAGCTTCTCTTTCGGGTATGCGAAATATGATCAACAGCATTTCTTGGACACGCGAAACGTAACCTACTGCAACATCTTTCCGCGTGCACCTTACCGGCTAAATCACGTCAGCAAATTTCAAGGCACAATGTGTCGCTATGGTTTTACTAGACAAGTTGAAGCCTTTTGGTAGCAAGCACCAATTCCAGCCTGTGGCCTTCAGTCTTGTAAGGCTGGCTTACTGCTTGTGCTTAACAGTTTTGTTTGTTTGATGGGTGTGCTTTGTGATTCCATCATAAAACGGCAACAAACAAAAGGAAAGAAAAAAAAGGAGGCTCTTGCCCATCATTATAGAAGTCATTTGACGTTAAGGCGTGATTCTCTCTCTCTCTCTCTCTCTCTCTCTCTCTCTCTCTCTCTCTCTCTCTCCAAATGTGTGCGCATATGTGTGTCTGTGTTTGTGTGTGGTCAACAGCCTGATTGATATGCGACACACGTTCAAGTAAAGCGTTCAAGCCACACAAAAGTAGCAATCTGCATTTCCGACAAAAAACAGCTCCTTTCCCCAATACCCCCCCCCCCCCCCCCCCCCCCCCCCCCCCCCATCGTTTCCGCGGCCTGACGAGTCCCAGTGAAGCGTTTCAGAAAGTCGAGTTAATTCCGCCTGCTTTTCGCATGTACCTGACAACTAGAAGCTATCAAGAGCCAGGGAAGTGATTCGGGTGTTCGCGATATGAACTCAAGGGTATTCGCCAAAAATCACACGATTTATTCTTTCGTGCGTCTGGCGTGGTTGCAATTTTGCAACAGACTCAGAAAACTCTGATGTCGATGGTGTGTGTGGTCTGATAAAGGCATATTTGATCTGTGGCTGCATCTGCGATGCTATGGGGGGAGGGGGGAAGGTGGCGGGGGGGTGGCGGGGGAGGGGGATGTATACACCCACATCTTGTTGGTCTGTCACTGAGCGGAAAACTACAGAACCGACTCTGATGAAATTTGTCGGAATGTTGGACAGTGGTCCCAAAGACGACATCTAACATTTTGATGCAGGTCCGGATCAAAGAGAGCATCCAGCCAGGATCCCCTAAAATTTTTGGTCCAGGTCCGGAACAAAGGGAGTATTCATGATCCCCTTAGAATTTTGGTCCAGGTCCGGAACAAAGGGAGGATCCAACGTCCCCTGAAATTTTGGACAGGATCCAGACCGAAAGGAAGATCCAAGATCCCCGAAAAAAAAATCCTGCAGTTCTAGATCAAAGGCAAAGATCCAGCATCCCCTTAAAAACTTGCAGGGCGGGTTCGGATCAAAGGAAAGAATCAGGGTCCACTCAACTTACGACTGAATGGCAGTTAACGACTTTTCATGGAAGGTGAAACTGCGAAGGGACAGACCCATACGAATGATGGTGTACGTGTTTTACATATCCATATCAAAGAGCAGATCCAGTGAGGTTCGATGTGGGAGGAGTTTGCACTCTCCCGAATGCTGCTCTTCCAGGTCACTGTGTGTGGAGTTCGATTGCACAGAAGCAAACGTCCTTTTGCAAGGGGAGAAAAAGGGGAAGGGATACGAAATAGAATCATGATAATGGTGATAAAAACGACTTGTTTATGCGACGACGTCCGTACATGAACATCTTAGGCAGAGAATCCGAAATGAGGCAGGGGAGAGTGAAGAGCAAAGAACGGACAAGTCAGGTAACTCTTGGTCCTATGATGAAGTAATGACAGGGCCCATAACTCCAAACGAACGCTGCTTGGGGCTTACGGCTCTCCGATTCGCTCCCAGCGTCAGTGCTGACACAGGGCACCCGCACACACACAAAGAAGTAGACACTATAAACAAAGGAGATATCACCTTCGGGAGAATGTTTCCTTGTTCTGCGTGCTTTGTGTCATTATTTGTGTGCTATGCGAATTGATACCGCAAGCCGCACTCGCATGGAGCTATTGCGTATGATTTATCTCATCATCACTGAAGCAGATGTTTGTTTGTCATTATTCATGTACGGCTGTTTTGAATTTTGACACGCAATCACGAATGAAATCTCTCTTCCTTTTCCAAGCAAGAGGTAAACAGTGTTGTTGAAGCTCTGTTGTTTTTGTTGATAATTGTTGTTTGATGTTGATGATAATGTTTTATGGGAAAGGGGAGGGGGGTGGGGGGGGGTCTCTCAAAATGTTTGCATGAAAGAATTCCCAGCTGTCACAAAGAATGTCGAATACAAGATGAAGCCACATCATGGGTTTCAAAACGTGGCGCGCGGCGGAGAAACAGAGATGGAAAACGGAAGACAGAATGTGTCTGATTTTAATCATGTAAATAGAAACTGGAATCACAATGCATCCGTTCATTCAGCTGCAAGCCCGTTTAGTTATTCCACTCCCCCTGCAAACGCCCGTCCCGCGGCCATCCCCGCATTCGTCGTTACAGCTTGAATCCTATGTTTACGAAAAGTAATCTTGATGTTTGTTGATGATGACTATCTTCTCTCTTCCTCATCCTCCCCTCCCTCTCTCTCTCTCTCTCTCTGCTCTGTGTGTCTGTCTGCGGGTGTGTCTCTGTCTGTCTGCTTGTTCTCCTCTCTCGTGGCGTCTGTGCGTGCGTGCGTGTGTGTGTGTGTGTGTGTGTGTGTGTGTGTGTGTGTGCGTGCGCGTCCCCACCCTGCCCACGTACCCCCTTGGTCGCGTTTGCGCGCACATTTACATGCCCCAGTCACTGGATTTTGTTTATTTGTTTGTTTTGCTGTTTATTTAAGCCATCCAGCAACATATCGATTGTATTCGTCTGTCTTCATGCCTGCCTAATTCGTTCATCTATCGTTCATGTTAAAAGCCGTAATAGCAGACACAGAGAGGAAAAGGAAAAGAAAGAAAGGAAAGAATCTCACTCCGTATGGGACGACCAACCTCAGTACCGCGCTACCCACCCGCCCCTCACTGGCATCACCCCTCTGCCGCCCACCCATTCAATCTGTCACATACACAGCCACATCCCAGAACTGCCCTCCCACAGCCCCTAGCCACAGCAGTCCACAGAGAGCAATCAGCACCAGATCCCTGGCGTCAACGTATATGCCCGAGGGATACAGACACTGTGAATGTTGCCCCCAAATTAGAGCAACAATTTAACAGACGGATCTGTATGGATGGAGTCTTCCCATTTGAGCCCACAGCAACGACTCAAACTCAAGACCGGGTGCCGAAATATTCTTCATATAAACATTTCTGATGGGACTCGAACTTACGACCTCCCAGCCACACGCCCGGCGACACTAGCCACTGGACCATAACGACTGGTTTTAAAACACTGTTTACGTCACTACGTCGTCAGTCCTGCACAACAAAGAAGTAAAAACTAACTAAAAAAAGAACAGAAAGAAAGAACAAAAGAAAAAGAAATATCGCTTTGCGGCATGGTACATTTTTGTTTCCAAAGGCAATTGGAGGGGGACAGGAGGAGTGAGGAGGGGACGGGGAGTAAGAGATGAAGGAACGAAAGGGAAAAAAAAAAGAAGAGAGAGAGAGAGAGAGGAGAGGGTTGAGGAGAGAGAGAGAGAGAGAGAGAGAAAAAGCGTTCCGCCGCGTGGTGTGAATTGTTAAAGTTAAAAAAGAAATGGACAGATTGCCCATCCATGCTCACTTAACACCTACACTTCTACCTCCCCCCTCCCCCCCTCACACACACACACACACACCAACCACCCTCTCTCTCTCTCTCTCTCTCTCTCTCCTCTCTCTCATCTCTCTCTTCTCGTACAGCCTCCATCTTCTTCCCTCGCCCATAATTACCCACCGTAATGTGACTGCCATTTTGCACTGGCGTGTCAACAAACTTTGCCGACGTTCAAATCGCTCACACCCACCGCGCGCGCGCGAAGCCTTTGCCAACTTAATTGCTGGCATTCCCCAAAAGAACTGATTGATGTTTGCCTAGTGGAATCCTCCCTCCCGCCCCTACTCCCCCACCCCTGTCCCCATTCCTACCCCATTCCCGCCTCACACATACACACACCACACACACACACACCTCTCGCCCGTCTCTTCTCCTTCGCTCTGCCTCAAAACGGCTCACCTGGAAACGCACGTCATCATTCAGAGAAAACGAAACACTACAAAACAAAACAAAACAAAACAAAACACGCGGCATTCGCTTCATTTT
>JADBJO010007146.1:117500-118546 GCA_016801955.1 Conus betulinus
AAGGACAGGGCTTAGAGGAGAGCGACAATGATATGCCTATAGTAGCATAGTGATCGTGAACAATACTAGTAATTCGAAGACAACACTTCTAAAGGAGCTTATCTTTAATTTTGCTTAATGAACAGACACCTAACGAACATTTGTGGAACGAAAGGATACTATAGTTCAAATTGGTGCAGTCATTTGACAGAAACCATACACAGGAGTCTTGGAAGGATATTACGGCTTACATTTGTGCGATGAAATGACAGTAACCTTACACTGAAGCCATGGAAAGATACTTTGCCTTACGTCTGCGTAATGGAATGACGGTTAATTTACATTTGTCCCAAAATGATGCTATAGTTTACAGCTTCGCAACGAAACGATACTAACTGAACACTTGACGGTGCCATGAAGGGACGTTTTGAACCAGCTGTGTCTGTGAGGATGTCAGGAATCCCTTCAGTTAGGACAGTACTGCATCCCCATCCTCTGGACATTCTCTGCTGGTAGTTTTCACTTTTTGATTTTTTTTTTTTTTTTATCGATTAGCCGAATTCTGGCGGCTGTCTCGCGACTGGTACGTGAAACAAGCAAAATACGCCGCCTTCTGCTGAGTGAAGTCAACTTCGTCTATATTTACAAAGTGCGTTCACTTTGACTGCCTGTCTGTGTATCTGTCTGTCTGTCCGTCTGTGATCCGTCTAATCCTTACACAGATCCATATTTTTTTAGTCAGATGTGCTCCAAATTTGGGTTGGTGATTCGTAAGCGAAGTGAGTGGATTACAAGTCAATCATGTTCATGCAAGAAAGTACATTAGCGCATTTCTGATGCGACCAGGTTCCTTTTTTTTTTTTTTTTGAACGAAGCAAAGCGATGTCGGCATTCGAAGCAAGTCAACAAACGCTTTACCAGCTGCGTGTTAATAGAATTACAAACACTATGCTAACTAGCCGCGGAGGAAGGGGCTGGTGAGGGAGGAGAAGGAAGAAGAAAGTAGGGGGGGGGGGGGGGGTGTAGGAGTACTAGACAGGGGAACTATCCCTTTTGTAGTTCTAATA
>JADBJO010007147.1:0-5000 GCA_016801955.1 Conus betulinus
TGGTGTGGGTGGTGTTGTCGTTATGTGTGTGTGTGTGTGTGTGTGGTGTGTGTGGTGTTGTGGCGTGTGGGGTGGTGAAATAATGTGTTAGGAATTACAAAACAAAAACAAACAAACAAAAAATGAGGTGTGAAGAGGGGGGGGGCGGGGTTAATACGTATCTCCCAAGTGAAGAACCATAGAAATGTTGTCGGATTGTCGTGATTGCACCGTGTCGGAAACGAACATGTAGGTCTACACACGTGTCAAAGTAAGGGAGGTGCTTTCTATTGTTACACCCTTGGTTGGGAGGAAAGGTGGGGGGGGGGGGACCCTGGGGGGACGTGATGCTCGGCGGCACGGGAACTATAAAGGGAACTAATCACGTAAGATACGAACAACATCTCAATAGAGTTGCATTGTCAAAACAATACTCAGTAGGAAAGGGCCCATGCCCCCAAACCCACCCCCACCCCAACCCCCCCTTTCTTTTGTTTTTTTTTCCAAATGACCCCACGTGCGGGGATCAGGCACGAGGGAAAACCCTCATTCTCTCCCCCCTATCAACAAATGCACCACCCCCACACGCAATCACAAGCTCAGGTACCCAGCTGAGAACCCGTACATCTGCGTTGTTTACCCAGGATTTTTTTGGGTTCATCATGGCATATCACCGACTTGCATCACAGTTAATCTTTATCAATTAAACAGAGGATCAATGCATCCCTGAAAAAAGTGAATAGGTGCCATTGAATGTCGACACACACCACACACACACACACCACACACACAAAAACACCACACCACACACACGCCACGCACGCACGCACGACACTAACGCCACGCACGCACACACACACACACAACACACACACTCACTCACTCACACACCAAACTCCACACCAACACACCGTACTGGGACGCTCTTTGTGACACTCTTGACACCGCGTCACTACACACAAACACCACACACACACACACCCGTCTGTGCGAACTCCCTTGTGACACTTGCACGCTTCAGAGTCACATTCGTTTACAGAAAAGTCCAGGGGGCCCAAGAGATTCCAAAGCTTGGTAATGTCACTTGACGTGTGTTTTCAGTCATTTGTGTTCGGCCACAGATTTCAAAGCTTGTTATTCACGGACGAGGTTAGCATTTGCGTCGGCTTTGATAATTTCTCACATCAGTCACCCATTCTCTAAGAGTCTTGCGTGTTGGCCACGAGATTATTCCATTATTGTTTGGTCGGATGTTGTTCTTGCGTTTCTTTAAGCTGGGGTGTGCGGACAATACCTCTCCTTGATTTTGAGCAGTTGAAAGTTTTGTCTACGGTGCAGTGCTGGCCGTGTTGTGAGGTGATTTCGAGATTTGTGAATACATCAGATCGGCACAAACTGGAATCCCAGTCTAGTGCCCTGCCAGTGTGTTGCTCTCTCAATTCCTTTGACACTCAGCACGTCCAGGCAGGCATCATAGGAGTATCTCCAATGCGCATGACTTCATGCCAAGCAGGGCTTCCATTTCTGAAGGGAAATGCGTTAAACACTGCTACGGATCATTGTCAGGCAGCAGACATTGCCGGTGGCCACACACAAAGTAGGACAGCTCCGCATTGGTGCTTCAGTCGGTTTACGTTCTAGTACAAATGGAGGATCGAAAAAAAGGAACGACCGAAATAATGCGTGGACAGTGAAAAAAAAAAAAAAGTGGAAGGTCAATTAATCCGTGTGTGTGCGGGTAAACGGATCGGACAACCACTGTCGCCTTCCCTACGAAAGCTTGATTGAAAGACACCTCTCTCCCAACCTATCAGTGCAGAAGAAAAGGAAATAAACAGAGCAAAAGAAAAGGACAGAGTCTTGGGGGAAAAAAGATACATGGCAATTAAAGAAGAAAAGAATGCAACAAAGCCAAAAAAAAATCAATGAAGTGCAGGTAAAAGAACGAGACACCCTGGTAAAGGCAGACGGGGTGGGAGGAAGGATGACGGGATGAGGTGGTGGAGAGTGGTAAGGCAGAGGTTGGAGAGGGTAAAGGCAGAGGGTGGAGAGAGTGATGACGGGAGAGGGTGGAGAGTGGTAAAGGCAGAGGGTGGGGAGAGTGGTTACAGGGAGAGGGTGGAGAGTGGGTAAAGGGAGAGGGTGGAGAGTGGTAAAGGCAGAGGGTGGAGGTGGTAAGGCAAGGGGGAGGAGAGGGTAAGGGAGAGTGGTAAAGGCAGAGAGGAGGGGAGAGTGGTAAAGGGAGAGGGGTGGGAGAGTGGTTAAAGGGAGAGGGTGGAGAGTGTAAAGGGCAGCGTGGGGAGAGTTGGTAAAGGGAGGAGGGTGGAGAGTGGTTAAGGGAGAGAGGGGGGCTGCGTGGTAAAAGCGCAAAGAGGGTTGGAAGAAGTGGAAAGGGAGCGTGGGGAGAGTTTGTTGACGGCCCGACGGAGAGGTTCGGATGAAAGATGAATGGGTTTACTACTAGGAGTAAAAAGTTGCCAATTGAGAGGGCTTGCGTGTGTGAACGGTGTGTTTCCCAATAACCACACCGGAACGGAGAATTTGTGGTCAAAAGAAATGAAATAAACAGAGGGTGAAATTGGTCGTAATCTATTTCCAACACCATCTCTCTCGGTCTCTCGGGCCTCTTTGTCTATGTCTTCCTCTCTATCTCTATCTATCCTGTCTCTTAACTGTCTGTCTGTCTGTCTGTCTGTCTGCTCTGTCTGTCTCGTCTCTCTCTCTCTCTCTCTCTCTCTCTCTCTCCTCTCTCTCGCCTCACTAAATACTTTTAGACATCCTTTCATTCTTCAAACTGAATTTGCTAAGGACGTCGATGTCGACAAAATCATAAAACAATGAAAAGCTGGCTGCGTATTTGTACAGAGGATCTAAACGAAAAAAATCTGTAATATCTTAGTTTTTGTTAACTTGCCGATTACTAATGGATTGATGGCAGGGACTATTATGGTTAATGGGTCATGCAACGTTATTTTACGTGTATCCTCCTTCTAAAGGGGCCAAGGCCTTTACGAATAGACATTTCTCTCTCTCTCTCGTGCTCTTCTCTCTCTCTCTCTCTCTCTCTCTCTCTCTCTCTCTCTCTCTCTCCATGATTATGTCTGTCTGTCTGTCTCTGTCTCTCTCTCTGCATTTCTCTGTCTCTCTGTCTCTGTCTTTGTTTCTATCCCTGTCTCTGTCCGTCTGTCTGTCTGTCTGTATCTCTCCTCTCTCTCTCTCTCCTCTCTCTCCTCTCTCTCTCTCTCTCTCCTCCCCCTCTCCTCCTCTCTCTCTCTCCCTCTCTCTCTCTCTCTCTGTTCAGGTTTTATACGTAGGAGGGTTGAACTGGGAGTAGGGACGTGGTAAAGAAAAGGATCCTTTGGGTATCTTCATTTCACATGTTTTATATACAGACAGAAAAACAAAGGATTGTGTTAATTACTGATCTGTGTGCTTTGTGTTTCTAGTTTATGTGTTAGGCAGATTTGTTGATCTAAAAAAACAACAGTAACAAATCTCTCTCTCTCTCTCCCTCCCCTCTCTCTCTCTCTCTCTCTCCTCTCTCTCTCTCTCTCTCTCTCTCTCTGGGACGTGTGAGTGTGCATGTTACATGTTTCTGTAAACGGTTTACTGTAATTGTTACCTTATGCATCGTTTCCCGCATATTGTTGATTTTTACGCATGTTCTTGAGTGCTAACTTGCTTGTTTCATTCTTATGTGTGTGTGTGTGTGTGTGTGCGTGTGTGTGTGTGTGTGTGTGTGTGTGTGGTGTGTGTGTGTGTGTGTGTGTGTGTGTGTGTGTGTGTGTAAATGTTTGTGCGTTCGTGCGTGCGTATGCCATGCTTTACTTTTTAAACCTAAAAACAGGCAATATATGCAGCATGGCATTGTTCAGTTTAGTTAAATAATTCTAACCCAGAATGATCAGTTTCTCTTTTCCTTCAAATTATCGGTGACCGAATCAAATACTTTTTAATATAACTTACCATGGGTGGTTGACAAAAAAAATGAAAGATACTGGCATTTTGATCGGACAGAGAACCTCTTGACGATTTAAATCTACTGGAAGAAACTGACATTTGGTCAGAAATGAAACGGGCCACAAGATCGTTTAAATGTACTACTATCATTATAATTGAGTGTGTGTTATATAGCGCCTATCCCCGAATACAGACCATTCTCTAGGCGCTTTATATATCGCTCTCTAATTTACGTTAAACAAAACCGGTATTTAAAATAAAAAGAAACTTCTAGACGATTTATTCACAATCACTAGAAGCAAGAAGATACAAATAATAAAGTGAACGTGAATTACAAATGTCCTAAACGGCTTCATTTACGGTTGTTGTTTTTTAAGAAATATACTAATACCGATTCTCTTTGACTCTCCTACACTTAAGCAATGCCTTTGATATGCTGAGGGGCAGTGAAATATGTGTCTGTGGATTGAAAAGAGAATTAGATCTAAATTCAATACCTTGAATGGTAAAAAAAAAAACATTTGTTCCCGAGAATCACAAATCCGTCGGCATTACAGCTATGAAAGAAACTCCAGAAATATGTCAGTGTTTACTGTGTATTTCAACGCGGTGACAGCCCAGATAGGGCCCTTTGCGGTCGGCTGGGCGATAGGCAACTATTACTCTCTTTTTTCTCTCTCTCTCTCTCTCTCTCCTCTCTCTCTCTCTCTCTCTCTCTCTCTCTCTCTCTCTCTCTCTCTCTCTCTCACACACACACACACACACACACACACACACACACACACACACACACACACACTGTGTATTACATCACACTAGGAATAGTTCCCTCGATGAATATCAGACTGGTGGTTTTATATGCACTTTGGGAGAGGGAAGCAGAAACTGCTCATGATTGGGAAATCAGATAGTTAAGTATGGAGGTTGTGAAATGATACAGATAAGGGAGCTGACAATGCCTATTGTTTACCGGACCATTTTTTGGTGCATTTATTTTTGTGGGATATGGAGAGAAAAACAAGAGAAGACAAGTTCTTTCAGAAAGTAAGATACAAAGTGGG
>JADBJO010007147.1:30000-32500 GCA_016801955.1 Conus betulinus
TTCATAATAACAAGTAATCCAGTACTAGTCAACTGATGACTTGAATTTTTTCCCCCGTCTTCTAAATCTGCTGGTCAGCACGAAGCCGACAGTCGTGGTACTTGTGTTTCTGGACTGAGCACTAGTTGACCTGATCGATGGTTCAAATCTGTGGTCATTTCCTTCATGTCCTCCTGACATTTGTTTCTGTCCTTCCTTCCAGCTGATCTGTGCCTGTTAAAAAATCAGTTATTATTAGTGACAACAGAAAAGAAAATGATTATGACAAGAAAGACGGTATGCTATATAACTACTGTTTCATTCCCTCTTCTTTGAGGATGGAGTTTGGTAAAATGGAGGCATTCATAATTCTCTATTGCTCTGTCTCCTTCTAGGCTAGCCTGTCTTCTTCCCATTTCATGGGCAAATAAATGATTATGTACATTGATTTAATAACCACTGTTCGAAAGGCAGCCTAAGACTTTTCACACATGGAAAACAACTGCTAAAACATGAAAATCTGATGCCTGTTCACCATGCCTAAACTTTTAAAAAACCAATTTCAATGCTACCATTCTGCAATGACGTTTGTTTGTTTGTCAGGTAGACGTATGTTTGCTGTAAATTTTGTGATGGAAGACACCTGACACTGAGAGGCTGATTTTCGTTTTTTCCCCCTTGATTAAACAGTATGTCAGCAGTTTGTTATAAGCTTTAAAAACGATCCAGCGTTCAAATTTCATGAATATTTACACTGTTGAAAATATAGCAGTGTCCTAAGGCAAACACAAGAATTAGAGAAAAGAATCGCAATCCCAAAGAGACAAAATCTAACTAAATCACTCTGGTCGGGTGACTTACGTCTTGGCTATGCAAACTGTAAAATTCTAAGAACAAATTCTGTCGAATAGATGCTCTTAAAACATCGCTATTTATAACATATCTTCAAAATAATGACATTTATATTATCAACAAACAAACAAACAAACAAGTAAAAAGCACACACAATCTGCTCTTTCTGACGTATCTTCAAACTGACGTAATTGCACATGTGATTCTTACAGAAACAGAAACACTAGCCCAGAAAAGACATGGTCACTAATACGGAAACTGTAACAGAGGCTTTTGGCGGTGAAAATCAATAAATCCCCGAGTCAGAACCCTTCGTGCGCAGTGTGTGTGTGTGTGTGTGTGTGTGTGTGTGTGTGTGTGTGTGTGTGTGTGTGTGTGCATGATGCGTGGTGCATGCGCGCGCACGCGTGCGCGCGCGCGCCCGTGTGTGTGTGTGTGTGTGTGTGTGTGTGTGTGTGTGTGTGTGTGTGTGTGTGTGTGTGAGTGTGTTTGTGTGTCTGTGTGTGTCTGTGTGTGTCTGTGAGCGTGCTTGCATGCGTGCATGCGTGCGTGAATACGTGCGTGCGTGTGTGTATATATGTTTTCACGCGCGCGCCTGTGTATGTGTATGTAATTCACGTGTGTTTGAATCATTAACTGGTGACTGCATCGACATCAATCACTCTCTCCCTTTCTGACCAACACAAATCCCACCTTTCATTCAGCCTCCATATTACATGATTAATGAGAGTCTGCATCGACACCGTATGGTAAATGACAACTTGCACGGGGAATTACGTGATAAATGAGAACTTGTATTGACATTACATGATCAACTTAATTACAGCCTGCTCTGACGTTATGTAATTAATGAGAATCTTTATATCTTAACGAGAGTGTGCATCGACATTCCATAATGAATGAGTACCTGCATCCACATTACATATCAACGAGAGTCTGAATCGACATTCATTGATTAATGACAACCTGCCTAAAATTTACATTATTGATTAGTGACTGCATCAGCATTACATCAGTCCCTCTTCTCCCGACTGTCATGGGCCCGTCTTTCATTTGATTATCCATGACATGACTAATGAGAGTTTGCATCAACATCGTATGGTCCACGAGAGCCTTTGTGAGCATTACATGACGAATGAGAACCTGCATTGGCATTACATGATTAATTTGAGCCTACATTGATATTTTATAGTCAATGAGAGTTTGCATTGACACTCTATGTTCATGAGAGTTTGTATAAATGAGAGCTTGCATCGGCATTATATATTAGTTAATGAGAGCCTGCATCGAAAGGTATTAATTAATGGCAGACTGCATAAAATTGACTTTAATTAGTGACTGCATGGATATTACATCACTCTCTGCTTTTCTGACTGTCACAGGCCCATCTTTCAGTTGACTTATCCATCACATGACTAGTGAGAGTTTTTCACCAACATAGTGGGGTTAACAACAGCCTGCATCGGGATTACATGATTAATAGAGAGCCTGCCTTGACATTACATAATCAATGAGAGTTTGCATCGACACTATATATTAATGAGAGTTTGCTTCGAGATTACATTATAAAGTATTTCACGTCCCCCTAGGAGAGTTCCTCCTTGCTGATGACTGTTCACCGGCCGCGCATTCCCATGAAGACATCCAGTGCATCACAGATCGCTTTGCA
>JADBJO010007147.1:37500-57500 GCA_016801955.1 Conus betulinus
GAACCTTATTTCCCGCCAACCTACTTTGACCTTAGGAAGTCGCCTCGTCCAATCCCTGGGTTGTTGTCTATCCATCCTCAGCCCTGGTAGTTCCCGTTCCTGTTTCCTGTTGCTGAATAATGGACGACACACCCGGTTCATGACTCCGGATGTCCCTCTGCTGCCCCTTTTTTTTCCCATCTTGGGATGAGCCATGACTGGGATTCGAACCCATGCCCTTCTGACACATGCTCGTTTTCCACTTAATGACTCGCGCACTAACCACTGAGCCACAGGGACACCTGATATTTGTAGGAAAGTTAAGCCTTATGAAGTTCACTTTTGTTCCTCCTTGACCAGATCCAACTTGAACACCTCTCTGCCGCTTCTGCCATTGCTTTCAGGGCTTTGGTTTTTTTCCCCCTCCCTGCAACTGAGAGCTGTTTCATGAGGCTGTATGCAGACGTTCCCACAAACCCCCTAGCTCCAATTTCTGCAGTGAGGACTTTGACCTGATAGCCTTCTCTCCTCAGGCTGTTTGCCAGATCAGCATATACTTTTCAGTCTTGTAGATCTGAGCTGCCTCCATTCTGTTCTCATATGGCACCGTGAGCTCGATCATGATCAGCTGCTTGGTTGACTGAGAGTGTAATACTATGTCTGGTCTCATGCCACTCTTGCTGATAATCTCTGGGTGACTATTCCATTCTGGGAGGTCTGCTGTGCACTCCCAGTCATCTGCCCCGTCCAGCAGACTCTGCCTGCATGTTCCGAGTGGCACTGTTGTTCTTGGCCATGATTCGCTGCCTCCTGCCGTGAAGAATGTTGCGGGTGCTTTTGGAGTCCTGATTTTCCCTTTTGTGGTGTTGGTACTAGCCCAGACTACTTGTACAATCTCTTTGAGCACTTGGTTGTGCCTCCATGTGTACCTTCCTTGAGCCAGGGCTACTTTACATGAGCTTAGGACATGCTCCACTGTTTGTTTTTCATGGCAAAGGGGGCATGAAGGATCGTCTGTTTTCCCCACTTCACCAGGTTTGCATTTTGAGGCAGAAGGTCATATGCAGATCTGAGAATGAAGCTGATCCTGAGAGGGCCATGTGCCAAATGTCATTCCAAGTGAGACTTCTTTGGAGTGCATTCTCCCACGTTGTCCATTGCCCTTGCTGGCTCTGCTGGACTGCTTTTTGGAGTCTTCGTTGGTCTTCTTCTTTTCTCATCTCCTGAATCATCATGTCTCTTTTGGCTTTTCCTTTGGCCTTTGACCACCATTCAGTTTTGGTCACCCCAGTCCTTGTCTGTTGGTCTGTGTGTCCTGTTATTTCTCTGATCTTGAGACTTTCTTTTGCAGAATCCATCGCCTCTTGAACTTTCCATTTTCTGCCTGTCTTCAGCTGGGGCTTGATTGCTTCAACCACCTTGTCTCCTGAGTCCTCCAGCATGCATGCTTTGAAGTCTGATCTTCCCTGCTTTATATTCCTCCAGGATGGATTTCAGTGGTAGTTTCAGCTTTGCTTGGCGACAGTATAGCGCTATGTCAGTCAGACAGGGTGGGACACCAAGCCATTTCCTTGTGAACTTTGTTGATTTTGGATTCCATTGCCTCCACTATGCTGGTGCAGATGTCGTATATCATCATCAGAGGCCATAGGAGCTTTGGTATCAGCATGAACTGCAGACACCAGACCTTGTATTTGCCAGGGAGCCCACACTGGTCAATGGTCTCCAAGCCTTCTTCCGACATCTGTTTTGGTTTCTTTTGCTCTTCGTGTGTGTCTTTCAGCGTATCATCATACCATCTTCCAAGGCTCTTGACTGGCTCTTCTGTTACTGTTGGAATGGTCTGGTTGGCAACACTGAAGACCACAGATTCGGCCACTTTTCCTTTCCTCAGTGAGAGACTCCGTGATTTCTTTGGCTTGAACTTCATTCTGGATGAGGCAACTATGTCGTCCAGCCTCTCCAGCACGTGACGTGTCTCGTCTTCTCTGGATGAAATCACTGTAGTGTCATCCATGAAGGCCTTGAGAGGGGGCATCTTTGTATCCATCGCCAAGGTCTGTTTGTCTTGCGTTGCTTGTTGCTGCTTTCAAGATGATGACTTCCATTGCCAAACACGAACAGTATTGGGGAAATGGCACAGCCCATTGCAATGCCCACTTCCAAGTTGATCCAATCTGTTGTGTACTCCTTGGTAGAGAACCGCATTGAGAAGCATTGAAGTACTTCTTGAGCATGTCGCGGATGTTTTGGCACATGGTACATCTTAAGAGCCAACTGTATCATCTCATGGGGTACAGATCCATATGCGTTTGCCAGGTCGAGCCACACTACGTCCAGGTCTCTCTCTTTTCTTTTTTTGCTTTGGATTGCGTCCCAGATCATTGTGGCGTGTTCTACACAGCCAGCCACGCCTGGAATGCCACCTTTCTGGACTGACACATCCAAGTACTTGTTTTTTTCCATGAGGTACTTGGTCAGCCTTGCTGCCATGACAGAGAAGAAGATTTTCCCTTCGACGTTCAGTAGTGATATTGGCCTGAACTGGCTGATGTCACTTGAGTTTTGCTCTTTGGGGATGTACACACCATCTGCCGTCATCCACTGGCCGCTGATCTTCTGATTTCTCCACTGATCGCAGCAGCCTGTGGAGCCACTCCAGCACCTTGGGACATTTCTTGTACAGCTGGTAAGGTATTCCGTTTGGCCCTGGTGATGATTTGGCTCTGGCTTTGTCGACCACCTTCTTGATTTCCCGCCAACGTTGGAGGCTTGTCATTGAACTGTTCCTCAGGGTTGGTTGGCCACACCAGACCTTGAATGTCGAGTGGTGCTTTGCTCTGTGAGTCAGAGTATGTTTTTCTCAGATGCTGCTCAAGAACTCCTTTGTCCACACTTAGGGTCCCAGATTTTGGCTGCTCGAACAGAGTTCTGGCAAACTGGAAGGGGTCTCTGAAGAAACGCTCTTGTGTCTTCTTCTTTTTTGCTTTTCCTCTTCCTCGCAGATTCCGCTTTGCTGAGGGCGCTGTGTTTTGCTTTCAGGTCTTCCCAGAGTTTTTTCCAAGCCTTGTTTTTCAGCTGGCAGAGCAGTCTTCATTTGCTTCTTGAGGTTTTTCTTTTGGACCCTGATCTTGTCCATCTCTTCTTGGCGTCGGATTTTCTTTGGAGGTGTTTTTTCTTGGGTAGTTTTGCTCCATAGGCGTCTCTACATGTGGCATACACAATGTCCCCATATGTGGCTAGTTTGTGTTCCAGGGTGCTTTTCCCTATCAGTGCATCGAGTCTTTGGACGATTTTTGCATCCAGTTTCTCCCATCTTCAGTCTCGTTTGCTCGTGGCAGGTTGAGTTTCAGGCGCCTGGCATCGAGGGCCTGTGCAAATTCCTCATCCGAACCAACAGCGTGGATGTCCTTGGCACTGTGGTTTTTAAATCCTGGCCTTGGTCTTCCGACGTCTTATCTGCTGATGCAGTGCGCTGCTGCTCATTCAGATGAGTCTTCACACATCCCATCTTTGTTCTGTGGATCTTCATGCCACGGGTGGTAGCGAAACGCTTTCCACAGACACATGGATATTCCATTTGGTCCATGTTCGTAGTCCGTTTGGGATTTGCAGTCGTGATTGGTTGAGCACCGATGGATTCATCATCATTCTCTCCCCCTTTCGGTGAATCCTGGGAGCATCTTTTCCTTTTGTTTTTAGTAGCCACATGTTGAAGGCAAAGTGGGGAGCCAGCCCACAGAGCCCTTGGTTCTGGTCTTTTCCAGTGTCCTCCGGTCTTTCCCGGACGTCCTCCGGCCTATTCCCGGAAGTCAATGGTTTACCTGAAACACCTCTCTGCCGCTTCTGCCATTGCTTTCAGGGCTTTGGTTTTTTCCCTCCCTGCAACTGAGAGCTGTTTCATGAGGCTGTATGCAGACGTTCCCACAAACCCCTAGCTCCAATTTCTGCAGTGAGGACTTTGACCTGATAGCCTTCTCTCCTCCTCAGGCTGTTTGCCAGATCAGCATACTTTTCAGTCTTGTAGATCTGAGCTGCCTCCATTCTGTTCTCATATGGCACCGTGAGCTCGATCATGATCAGCTGCTTGGTTGACTGAGAGTGTAATACTATGTCTGGTCTCATGCCACTCTTGCTGATAATCTCTGGGTGACTATTCCATTCTGGGAGGTCTGCTGTGCACTCCCAGTCATCTGCCCCGTCCAGCAGACTCTGCCTGTATGTTCCGAGTGGCACTGTTGTTCTTGGCCATGATTCGCTGCCTCCTGCCTCTCTTTGAGCACTTGGTTGTGCCTCCATGTGTACCTTCCTTGAGCCAGGGCTACTTTACATGAGCTTAGGACATGCTCCACTGTTTGTTTTTCATGGCAAAGGGGGCATGAAGGATCGTCTGTTTTTCCCCACTTCACCAGGTTTGCATTTGAAGGCAGAAGGTCATATGCAGATCTGAGAATGAAGCTGATCCTGAGAGGGGCCATGTGCCAAATGTCATTCCAAGTGAGACTTCTTTGGAGTGCATTCTCCCACGTTGTCCATTGCCCTTGCTGGCTCTGCTGGACTGCTTTTTGGAGTCTTCGTTGGTCTTCTTCTTTTCTCATCTCCTGAATCATTTGAGCTATATTGGAGGCAACGATGAGGGATGTGCTGTCATTCAGGGCTTATGGGCCAATAGTTGGTGCAGGTAAATGGCGTTTGTCATCGTCAGAACTTTCGTCATTTGCGATCAGTGTTTTTTTTTTGGACATTAACCGGAGTTATGCTGCATATACGCACCACTTTACAATCTATTACCTACTGCTGTTCCGTTTCACTGGATCAATGACTAACGGCCCTACAAATTCAATAACATATATATTTCTTGCTATCTTTATCTATTTATCTAATTACCAATCCATTTGTTTACTGTTTAAATTAAAACTTCTCTCCTGCAACATTTCACACATGGTTGTGAATTCATTCATTCATTCATTCATTCATTCATTCATTCATTCATTCATTCATCCCTCATTCATTCATTTCATCATTCCCTTCATTCATTCATTCATTCATTCATTCATTCATTCATTTGCACATCAACATCTTGAGCTTCGTGCACTTGACCTCTGGCTTGCCCCAAAGCACTCTATCCATCCCCTTCTCCAATAGATGAATTGAATTTTAAGTACATTTTTGAATGGAACTTTTTTTTTTTTAGATAAGTTTACAAGGGTTATGACCTACTAATACGCGCATAAGCTCTAATTTCAAGACATATCTCTCTCTCTCTCTCTCTCTCCTCTCTCTCTCTCTCTGTCTGTCTGTCTCTCTCTCTCTCCTCTCTCTCTCTCTCTCTCTCTCTCTCTCTCTCTCTCTCTCCCCCTAATAAAACACATCCATTTTGGTAACGCTAACAATAGGAGAAGATCCGTCTGTCTATCTCTAGTAGGCAGTACATATGAAGACAGATATATGGAAAAAAAAAAGCCAGGATCACACCTAGCATGGGGACAAATTCGCACTCTTAACCTTATTTCCTGCCATCCTACTTTGACCTTAGAAAGTCGCCTTGTCCAATCACTGGGGCTGTTGTCTATCCATCCTCAGGCCTAGTAGTTCGTGTTCCTGTTTCCTGTTACTGAAAAATGGACGACGTTTGGCTTTGAGCTATGTTGGAGTCAACGATGAGTGATGTGCTGTCATTCAGGGTTTATGGGCCAATAGTTGGTGTAAACGATGTTTATCATCATCAGAACTTTCGTAAATTGCGATCACTTTTTTACGGACATTAATCGGAGTTATGTTGGGTAAATGCAATGCTTTACAATCTATTACCTGTTGCTGTACCGTTTTCACTCTCTCTCTCTCTCTCTCTCTCTCTCTCTCTCTCTCTATATATATATATATATATATATATATACATATATATATATATATATATATATATGTATATATATATATAAATATATAAATATATATATATATATATATATATATATATATATATATATATATCATATATATGTTAGAAAAAGCAATATATATCTCCATCATATATAAAATATATCTATCTACCATTTGTCTAATCATTTATTAATCAATCTATTGAGACAAAGTAGACTTTCAACGGGGCGTTAATGGTGAATCTTTCTCTCTCTTTTTTTTTTTGACTTCTTTTTACTCCCTCAAACCCCTTGTTTTCTTGTATAACTTCATCACTAAACACATTATACATCTATGGTAACCTGCTTATTTGTTTTTACCGTCTGTTCTCATGAAAGACATTCTTTTCTCTTTCTTTTTCGTTGGAATTCATTAGGTAGACTCATTGTCTCTTAATTCCCGTTTGTAATAATTGAATTATGACTTAAGTTTCAGGAAAAATGCAGCAGAGCGTTGACAACGGCTGGATGGTCGGTATCTATCCAGGAATTCCACCCTGACCCATCAACATCCACAAACGATGTATTACATGCCGTTGTCAGGGTGACAACATGCATTCATCACGTCACAGTTCTCACTGAATAACCCATAAACAGCACGCAACCAGCTGATCATCTACAACAGCAGCAGAACACGGTACAGGAGACGTTAAAATCTACCGGTGATACATGAACATAAATCAAACACAGCTGTGTGCCATAGGGTATATACAGCAGGGGGCGGGAAAGAACTTCTGTATTCAGCTCGGAGATACGAAACAGATCATATGTAACACGCTGAGGCAGAGTAAACAATCATTGAACAGTACGTAGTGAATTGATTTCTTTCTCTCTCTTTTTCCTTCTTTTGTTCCTCTTTCTTTTGTATGACCCCCCCCCCCCCCCCCCCCCCCTTCCTAAAATCCATTCTCTTGTTCCCATGTAAAAGTATTGGATCATTCCTTGCTGTTCAGAAGCAATTTCACGGAGTCCTGACTATAACTAGGTGATCAGTTTTTCATCTTGGAATTCCAGCCTGACCCATCAGCATCCATAGACGATGCATCACATCTCGTTGTCAGCGTAACAACATGCTTCTAGCTCTCACCGAATACTCACAGCATGGAACCAGCTGATCACCAGCAACAGTGGCACAGCACATAAGGGGAATTTGAAATGCACTGGTTGTACCCAAAGACAAAGCCTATTTAGTCGGGTACCGTGGAGTGCTTTAGTCTGCTCAGTAAAAGCTGGGGTTTGAAGAAAATGCATTACCCAGCTGTGAGATTGAGAGTGTTATAGCAGTCATTGCTTGGTCAAACACTTCTTGCATGAAAGCAGGATTTCCGCCCCCCTCACTTCCTCCTTCCCTTCCTTTCGTTCATTCTATTTTCTTCTTTATTTCCCTTCTTTCTTGTCCACTTCTTTCTTTCCCAATGAATGAAGTAACTCTGTGACCAAATAGGTCAAATCGTGATTGTGGCCTATTTGTATTGTATGTACCGTTGTCACAAAACGCACATATCTTTCGTTTCCACTTTCTTCTCTGTTCGGTGATTACATGCTCTCTCTCTCTCTCTCTCTCTCTCTCTTCTCTCTCTCTCTCTCTCTCTCTCTCTCTCTCTCTCTCTCTGTATATGTTTGCAATTGCATTTTGTTAGTTGGCTGTTCAGAATGAGTTTGACAGAGTTCTGACTGCTGCTGGGTGAAGAGTTCTCATCTAGGAGTTCCACCCTGGCCACTCAGCATGTAGAGATACTGCATAATATCTCATTTTGTTGTTTAGAAGACAATCAGCATGCATCACGCCACAGCTCTCCCTGAATGATCCATTCACAGCACGCAGGCAGCTGATCATCTGCAACAGCTACACAGCACGTGACTGAGGATTTGAAGTGCACTGACTGAAATAAAACCCATTCAGTAGGTTACTATGGAATGCTTTTTTTCTGCTCAGTAAAAGCTGGGATTTGGAGGCAAATGCGTAATCCAGCAGGGAGTTCACAATATTAAAGGAATAATTGCTTTTGTCAGCCTCTTAATTGGAAGGAAAGTAGGACGTTATTGTCGTCCTCTCACCCCATCCTTCCTTCCATAACTCTGTTTAATTCTTCTTTCTTTCCTTTCTTTCTTGGTCCGCTTCTTTCTTTATGAATGAAGCAACTCTGTTACCGAATAGGTTCAATAGGGGCTGTAGCCTATTCCTATTTTAGGCACCGTTCTCGCAAAAGCACATATATTTTTGTTCCTTCTTCGTTTCTGTTTGATGATTATATGGTCTCCCTTCTCTCTGTACTTTTGCAATTATATGTTTTGTTGTTGTTGTTGTTGTTGTTCAGGATCTACCAGTGTTACTTGATCATAGACCTGGACAACTGGGTACAGTGGAACACACTCTCATGTCAGGGTAAACAGTGAATCTGTCAGGTATCTTTGAGGTTTTGATTATTTTTTTTATCTTCTTCTCCTTTCCGATATTTTCTTTTCGCTTGTTTCCTTTCCTTTTTTTTTCTCCCTCCTGTCTTCAATCATTTCAAACTTTCTTCTCTCCCTCCAGTCTTCAGTCATTTCAAACCACGTAACTTCTATATACTACCTGCTTTATATATTTTAAGTGATCTGTGCATATTTAGTAACACTGCTCAAACAAATTTTCTTCTTTTCTTGTTTTCCTTTTCTCCTTTCTTTCTGCAGTGTTTGTTTGCTAGACTTCCTTTCCTCTCTCCGACTTCTTGCGAGTATTCGATTTTTTTTTCTTGGATGTTGAAATGGAACTTCGTGGAAGTCTTAGCCGCACGTGGGTGATGACGTTTCATCTAGCAATACCATCCTGCACCATCAACATTCAGCAGCAGTATGTCATGTCACTGAGGATTTGAAATCTGCGGGTACACACCAAGGATAAGCCTCTTTCTGTCGGGTACCATGCAGTGCACCTAGCTTATTTTATAAATCTGGGGAATTGGAGGATCTATGATATCCAGCAGGAAAGACCGTAAGTGATGTATGTGTAATCCATTGAGACAAAGTGAACTCTCATCGGAGGGCAAACTGCGAAATCTTCTCTCTCTCTCTCTCTCTCTCTCTCTCTCTCTCTCTCTCTCTCTCTCTCTCTCTCTCTCTCTCTCTCTCTCTCTCTCTCTCTCTCTCTCTGTGTGTGTGTCTCTCTCCAGTGTCTTTTTTTTTCTCATCCACTGGAACAGATTTTCTTATGTCTTTCCTTGCTAATGAAATGACTCACAACCAAGTACATAATGGCTGTTTACAGTGACCTGTTCATGTTTTCAAGCGCTGTTCTAACAATTAAAACAAAAAAAAAAGAAAACAAAAACAAAACGATTCAAAGCCCCCCATTGTCTATTCCTCCTTGTTTCCCTTGTTCTCTTTTCTTTATTTGCTCTTTGTTGACTTGACTTCACTCTCCCCTCTTTGGAATCAGTAGATCATTTACAGAGTTTTCAAGAAGGAATTTCAGGGAGCACTGACAAGGAACTGCGTGGTCGGGTTCCATCCAGGGATTCCAGCGCGGTATCATCACCATCCAGAAGTGATGCACTGCATCTGGTTGTGTGGGTGGCAACATGAACACACACGTCATAGTTCTCACGGAATAATCCTTCCACAGCGCATAACCAGCTGTTCGTCTGCAAACGCAGTACAACACTCAACTGAGAATGCTGAAATCTATCAGTCTTCCTCGGACACAAACCCTGGCAAAACGGGTATCATGGAGAGTGTTTTGTCCGTTCAGCAACAGTTCGAAGGCTGGAAGAAGTGCAGTAGCCAGCTGGGAAATTGTCAGTGTTAAAGGAAGAATCCCTTGAGACAAAATCTCATTTGAACGTAAGCAGGGAATCTCTCTTTTTTTTTCTTCCTTCCTTCCTTTCTTTTCTGTACTCTCTCTCTCTCTCTCTCTCTCTCTTCCTCTCTCTTCTCTCTCTCTCTCTCTCTCTCTCGTCTCTCTCTCTCTCTCTTTAATAATGAAGGAAATAACATCGTACCCAAATGCGTCTGTTCATGGTGTCCTGTTTGCATTTTCAAACCTTGTTCTTGAAAACAAAACAAACAAACAAACACCCCCCAAAAAAAAACAAACAAAAAAAAAACCCAACACACACACACACACACACACACACACACACACACACACACACACACACACACACACACACACAAAACACCACCACCAACAACATTTTTCTTTTTTTTTTTTCTTTTTGTTTTGTTACCCGTTTTTTTTGTTTTTTTTTAATCTTTTCTATGAGTAAGTTAAACCTCTTAACCTCTCCCCTTCTTGCAGTCATTGGATCCTGTATTTGGTCGCTCGAAATGAGTCCTGACAACAATGGGGTGATCAGTTTTCCATTGAGGAATATTTCACCCCTGGCCCATCAACATCCAAAGACGACGCATCACGACTGGGTGTCAGGGTGACAACACGCATCCATCACGTCACAACTCGCACTGAATACTCCATCAACAGCACGCAACCAGCTGATCATTTGCGCCAACAGTACAGCATGTAACTGGAGATTAGAAATCTGCCGGTCTTATCTGAACTGGAAACCATGACAGTACAGTGCTACGCGGTGAAATGTCTTTGCTCAGCAAAGCTGGGGACGTGAAAGGACTTGGGTATCAAGCCAGGAGAATTGAAGTTGAGGCTTGCGTCATGCATTGAGGCAAAGTGAAGTCTCGTTTGAGACTGAACGTTAAAACTTTCTCTGCCCCCCCCCCCCCCCCCCCTCCTTTCTTTCTGCCTTTGTTTCGTTCTTTTTTCTTTCCTTCTCTTCGTTTTTTCGTTTTCTTGTTTCCCTCTCTCTTATTCGTTTCTTTCTTTCTTTCTTTCTTTCTTTGTTTTCATTGGCCTTGGTTTCTTGCATCCCCACGCTTCTCCTTCCTCCAAACATTTTTCAGTCATCCCGGGTCAGTGAACTTTCAAACAATTCGATACATACATGTGGTTATTTGTTCATATTTTCAAACACCATCATCACAAAAAATCTTTCTGCATTATCTTTTTAAAACCCCCTTTCTGCTCATTGTATCTTGCAAGTAATGGATCATTCCTTGGTTGTTGAGAAGGGATTTGGCAGAGTCCTGACTACTACTGGGTCCTCGAGTTTCATCCACAAATTTCTCCGTGGCCCGTCATCCTTCACAGAGGGTGCCTTACGTCTTTGTTGTCTGGCTGACACGCCGCATCCATCACGTCACCACGCCCTTTGAATAATCTTTACCCTGGCACGCAAACAGCTTATCATCTGCAACCGCAGCACAGCGCATGATTGAGTATGTTGAAAAATACCGGTATTAGGCGAAGATATAAAGCCTGTTCGGTTGGGAATCATGGAGTAAATTCTGTCCACCTAGTGGACGCTGGGGATGAAGGAGCCACATTGTGCAGCTGGAAGATTGTAACTGTTAAAGGTAACATCTCTTTGTAACAGATCTCCTTTGAATGTATGTAAGAATTCTTCTTTCTTTCCCTTTTGTTTAATTCTTCTTCCTTTCTTTCTTTCTTTCTTTCTCGTCTGGTCTGTCTGTCTGTCTTTCTGTTTTTCTTTCTTTCTGTACATTATTTTGTTTTTTCGTCACCGAATTGACTTTGTTACCAACGAGTCACATAATTATGATAATCTTATGGCATTTCCAAACACAAACAAAACAAAACAAACAGAAAGACGCACACATTTTTGCTTCCCTATTGACTTCTTTTCTATTCGACGGCTTCATGCCCTCTCTGTCTTCTCCCATCTTCTGCAATCAGCTGCTTATTTATTTGATTGTTCAGAATGAATTTGATGGAGTCCTTAGAACAACTGGGTGATTAGTTTTCAACCAGGAGAAAACCAACCCTGGCGCATCACCACCCGCAGACGATGTATCACAATTCGTGGTCTAGGTGACAACAGGCGTCCATCAATCAAACATTCACTGAATAATCTCCCCCTGAGCACGCACTCAGCTGATCATCTGCGGTAGCAGGACAGCACATAATTGGGTATGTGAAATCTACCGGTGTTATTCAAAAGTAAAACTTGTTTAGTCGGGTACTATGCAGTTTTTTGGTCCACCAGCTAAAATCTAGTGCTGCAAATGAACAGTGGTATCCAACTAGGATAACACCCCCTGAGCTTAACCTTAGTCTGAACGTCATCAGAGAAGTTTTCTTCCTTTGTTCTTTCTTTTGTTTTATTCTCTTTCATATGTTTCTTTCTCCTGCTAATTCTTTCTTTGTAAATGGAGTAACTTTGTCATCAAAATCGGTAACAGTTTGTAGTGATCCGTTTGTGTTTTCAAGTATTGTTCTTACAAAAGAACTCGTATATATTTCTCTTCTTTCTTTTTCTTCTTCCTACTCTTTTTTAAAAATCTTTACGCGCTCTTTGTCTTGCCTCTCCTCCATTCTGCAATGATCTGCTTATCTATTTGCTTGTTGAGAATGAATTTGATGGAGTTCTGTCTGCAACTAAGTGGTTGGTTTCTATCTAGGAATTCCACCCGGACCCATCAACATCCACAGACGACGGATCGCACCTCGATGTCCTGGTGACAAGTTGTACTCGTGACGTCACCGCTTTCAATGAATGATCCATCTACAGCATGCAACCAGCTGATCAGCTGTACTGGCAGCCCAACATATAAATGTGGATGTGTTGCTCAAATAGAAGGTCTGTCTGACCGTGTGCTGTGGGGTGCCTTTTGTCTTCTCCATTCAAACTGGGAACTGGAAGAAGATGCAAAATCGAGCTAGCAGATCATACATTTCATAGGAAATAATCCGTTGAGAAAACCTCTCATTTGAACGTAAGAAGTGAACCCTTCTGTTCTCCTTCCTGTCTGTATTGAGACAGTTATTTTGTCTTTCTTTCTTTTATCTTATACCTATACTTTCCTTCTTAATCAATAAAGTAACGTAGTTAACAAATGCGTAACACAATAATTGTCGCTTGTTCATATTCTCAAGCATTGTAGTCAACCATGAAAGCATTTTCCTTCTTTCTTTCTTTTCCATTTGATGTATACTCTCTCTCTCTCTCTCTCTCTCTCTCTCTCTCTCTCTCTCTCTCTCTCTCTCTCTCTCCTCTCTCTCCTCTCCCCCTTCCTCCCCCCTCCTTTCATAATCAGTTGATTATTCATTTGGTTGGTTAAGAGTGAATTTGCCGGAATTCCGACAGCTATTGAGTGATCGGTTTCCATCTAGGAATGCCACCCTGGCATCCACATCAACATCCACAGACGATACATCACACCACGGTGTCTGAATTACACACCATGCATCGATCACGTCACAACTCTCGCTGAATAATCCATCCACAGCACGCAAGCAGCTGATCATCTGCACCAGCACCACAGCACGTGACTGGCACTGCTGAAGAAAGACCAGAGTGAAGTGAACACCTGGACAGCTGGCTACCATAGAATACACTTCGTTCGTTCAGTTACAGCTTGGGATGTGGAGAATTATAGTAATCAGGCAGGAGAATGTTAGAGCAAAGGGAATAATCTTTGAGACAAATGGAATAATCCTTTGAAACAAATGGAATAATCCTTTGAGACATATGGAATAATCCTTTGAGACAAAAACTTTGATTTGTTGCTTTCTTAAGTGTTCTTCTGCTTTCCTGTCTTTCTCCCATTCTTTCTTTATTACCAAGGTAACTTGGTTATCAACGTTACATTGTTACTGCGGTCTGTATTACCAAGGTAACTTGGTTATCAACGTTACATTGTTACTGCGGTCTGTATTACCAAGGTAACTTGGTTATCAACGTTACATTGTTACTGCGGTCTGTTTTACCAAGGTAACTTGGTTATCAACGTTACATTGTTACTGCGGTCTGTATTACCAAGGTAACTTGTTATCAACGTTACATTGTTACTGCGGTCTGTATTACCAAGGTAACTTGGTTATCAACGTTACATTGTTACTGCGGTCTGTTTTACCAAGGTAACTTGGTTATCAACGTTACATTGTTACTGCGGTCTGTATTACCAAGGTAACTTGGCTATCAACGTTACATTGCTACTGCGGTCTGTATTACCAAGGTAACTTGGCTATGAACGTTACCATTGTTATTGCGGTCTGTATTACCAAGGTAACTTGGCTATCAACGTTACATTGTTATTGCGGTCAGTATTACCAAGGTAACTTGGTTATCAACGTTACATTGTTATTGCGGTCAGTATTACCAAGGTAACTTGGTTATCAACGTCACATTGTTACTGTGGCCTGTTCAAAGTTTCAGGCACTATTCTAGGAGGAAATTATATCTTCTCTTTCTTCTTCTTCCCTTTTGCTTAATGAATACTCTCTCTCTCTCTCTCTCTCTCTCTCTCTCTCTCTCTCTCTCTCTCTATCTCTCTATCTCTCCTCTGTCCCCGTCTTGAAACTAACTGCTCATTTATTGGTTGTTTAGGAGTCATTTGACGGCGTCCTGATTACTGCTGGACGATCGTTTCCCATCCAGGAATTCTACCCTGGCCCATCAACATCTGTAGACAATGCGTCACGTCATCGGGGGAAATAATGTAGCATCCATCCTGGAACAGCTTGCCCTGAACACTTCCTCCACAGCATGCAAACAGCTCATCATCGCTAAGACTGACACAACACGTGGCTTGGGATCTTGAAATCTGGTTTCACCTGAACCTAAAACTTGAACAGTCAGGTGCCATGCAGTGTTCTTCATCTACAAACCAAACACCGGGGAATTGAAGGACGTACGCTAAGTGGGAGATTATGAATCGAAAAAGTGTAATCCTTCGAGGCAGCTCTCATCTGAACATAAGCAGAGAATCTTTCTTCATTTAGTTTTATTTCACTCTTTCTTTCCCCCTCTTTGTTTCTCATATCTTATTAATCAAGAACCTTTGCTATGAAATTCGTTACTGTTTTTTTTTGGTGGCTTGTCTGTCTTTTGATGCTTCTTTTCCTTCTTTATTTGTTTCATTATCTGTTTGTCGATCCCAGTCCCTCTTACCTCCCCCCTTCATACAATTATGGGATCATTAACTTCGTTGTTCCACATGAATGTTTCGGCGTCCAGGGTAGAGTTGGGCGATCAGTGTCCGTTTAGGAATTCCACACCCTGGCCCATCAACATCATCAGACGATCCATCACGCCTCGTTGTCTGGGTGACAGCATGTACCCATTACGTCACAGCCCTCACTGAATAATCCGTCCACAGCACGCAACCAGCTGATCAGCAGCATCAGCAGCAGCAGCAACAGCAGCAGCAGAACACGTGACTGGAATTTGACATCTGCTGTTGTTAACGAACGTAGAATCTGGACAGGTGGAGACCAGAGAGTATATCTTGTTCGCTCAACAACGCTGGGTTGAGAAGGATCTTCGATATTCAGCTGGGGAGGATGAGAAGTTATGCGTGTGAACCTACTGAGATAAAGTGAACTCTCATTTTAGGGCAGACAGTCAATTTTTTACTTGTCTTTACCCCCCCCCCCCCCCCCCCCACACACACACACACACAGACACAAACACTCTTTCTTTCCTTCTTTCTCTCTGTCTGTCGGTTTGATTCTCTCTCTCTCTCTCTCTCTCTCTCTCTCTCTCTCTCTCTCTCTCTCTCTCTCTCTCTCTCTCTCTCTCTCTCTGTCTCTCTCTCTCTGTCTCTGTCTCTCTGTCTCTCTCTGTCCTCTCTGTCTCTGTCTCTGTCCCTAAGTCTGTCTCTCTGTAAGTCTGTCTCTCTGTCTCTGTCTCTCTTCTCTGTCTCTGTCTCTGTCTGTCTGTCTGTCTGTCTGTCTGTCTGTCTGTCTGTCTCTGTCTCTCTCTCTCTCTCTCTCTCTCTCTCTCTCTCTCTCTCTCTCTCTGCCCTTCTCTTCTTTTCTTTCGTCCTTTTATTCTCCATTCATCGTTCAGTCATCTCTGATCGTGTAACTTCATAACCAAATTCCTTTCACGTTTTTACGGTGACCTGTTCATTTTTCAAATACCACTCTCACAAAAAAGCCATCTGTCTTCTTTAATATTTGTTTATCATATTCCCTCTCTCCTCTTCCGGAGTTGCAGTGATAGCTTAATAACTCCGTCGATCAGATGCATTATAGCCAAGTCCTGACAATAACTGTGTGATTGGTTTCTGTCTAGGAATTTCGCCCTGGCCCATAAACATTCACAGGAAATGCATCACACATCCCGTTGTTATGGTGTGACAACATGCATTCATCACGTCATAGCTTCCACTGAATACTCTACCCACAGCACGCAATCAGCTGATCATCTGCAATGGCAGCCGGCACAGCACGGCACTGGCGATGTTGAAATCTGATGGTGTTACTCGAATTTAAAACCTGGTCAGTCGAACCGTACTTACTAAAGGCAGCAAGGAAATCATGAAGGAAATGTTGTATCTTGCTGAGAAATTGTAAATGCTAGAGGAATACTCCTTTGAAAACGAGTTCTCGGTCAAATTATTTCCATTATAATTATTCCTTTGAAACGAGATCTCATTCAAAACATTTCCATTCTTCCTCCTGTTTGTACTCCCAGTTCTTATAGAACAGGGAGTACAGGGAGTGCTTTAAAATGGGAACGAAGAAATGCTGTGTGTGTGTGTGTGTGTGTGTGTGTGTGTGTGTGTGTGTGTGTGTGTGTGTGTGTTCGTCCGTCCGTGGTCAAAATGTGTTCCACTCGCTCCAGACAAAACTACTGGGCCGATCTTTCAGAAAATTTGTAGGTATGTTCATTATGGGTCATGGATGATGCCCGATGTTTTAGGTTACCGTTATAGCCGTTACTAACAGCTAACGGCCTTTAACAGTTTTTCTTCTTTTCTTCTTTATGGAATATGACAAAAAGTACGTGGCCGATCTTTCTGAAAATTAGCAGGATATGTTCATCATAGGTCACAGATGATGCCCGATGTTATTAGTTTACCCGTTATAGCCGTTACTAACGGCTGTAACGGCCTGTAATGGTTTTCCTTCTTTAAGGAATATCTCAGAAAGTACTTGGCCGATCTATCTGAAAATGTGTAGGTATGTTCATTATGGGTCATGAATAATGCCCAATGTTGTAGTTTACCGTTATAGCCGTTACTAACGGCTGTAACGGCCTGTAATGGTTTTCCTTCTTTAAGGAATATCTCAGAAAGTACTTGGCCGATCTTCTGAAAATGTGTAGGTATGGTTCATTATGGGTCACGAATATGCCCCAATGTTGTAGTTTACCGTTATAGCCGTTACTAACGGCTGTAACGCCCTGTAACGGTTTTTTCTTCTTTATGGAATATCTCAGAAAGTACTCGGCCGATCTATCTGAAATTTGTAGGTATGTTCATTATGGGTCACGAATGATGCCCGATGTTTAAATTTACCGTTATAGCCGTTACTAACGGCCCATAATGGTTTTCTTCTTTATGGAAAATCTCTGATAGTTCTTGGCCGATCTTTCTGAAAATTCGTAAGTATGTTCATTATAGGTCACAGATGATAGCCGATGTTTAACAGAATAGCCATTACTAACGGTTACATCATCCCAAGACGGTTTTTTCTCTTTATGGAATATCTCACGCGTATTCAGGACAAACTGGGAGTACGTTTTATGCTTTGCTTGTTTGCTTTTTGACTGTTTAGTTATTACTTTTTTCACTTTCTTTTTATTTTCTGCCGTTCTCTCTGTCTTAGGGTAAGTTCGATGCCAGATACATTAATACTATGATAGCCTGCTCGTATTTTAGAGCAGTGTTCTCACAAGAACCAAACATTGACGTTTCTTTTTTTTTTTTTTTTTTCTGTCCCAACCTCTGCGCCACCTCAGAGGCAGTGTACCTACGCCGCTCATTCCGACACCCCGTCCACAGCTACAGCCCGATCGGCCCCGCCGCAGCCCCGGCACCAGCAATCCACAGGGAGCAGTCATGTCAAGTCGTCAAGAGGCACCCCCGGAGGAGACACTGCACTGCTGCCGAGTCACTTCGGTGGTGTTCAGTGGCGCCTGTTCTGATCTAACATACGCAGGACACCACCTACTAAGCCCCCTACTGACGACAATAATTGCTTAGTCGCGGAGACGGCGTGAGTGAGCTCTCCCTCTGGAGGGCGCCACCACCTCCGTCCAACGACAACCCCCATGGACTCGCCGATACCGGTGACCCCGACGGAACCAAACCAAGGCCACAGACGTGGAGAGGACATCGAAATTGAGGTCACCATGAGAGCAGGGCATGAAGGGCCACAGAATTTGAGACATTTTTTTTTTATGCTGATCAATGAGAATGAGGATGATTAAGTTGATGTTACGGATTTCCATTTCTGTCTGAGACTACATGAAAGGGCTGTACTGTACGCTTCGTTTCATAATATATCCCGGCGTCAACCAGGCCCGAGATATACAGGAACCTGCAGTGTTGTTGTTCAAGAAATTTGAGCAACGCTCTCATTAACGCATCCATTAAGTGGATGAAACTCGACTGTATGGTCCCAGTCTTCCCACTGAGTCCCCAGCAAACTCAACTCTGGGTAGGAGCCGGTCGGGGCAGAAAAAAACCCACATGACTCTAATGGGATTCGTACCCACGACCTCCCAGCCGGGACGCTAACCACTTCGCAACGGCAGCTGGTGTTTTTCCTCCTTTTCTTCTTTCTTTTCTATTTGATGCCCTCCCCCCTCTCTCCCTCTCTCTCTCCCTCCCTCTCCCCCCACCCCCTCTCTCTCTCTCTCTCTCTCTCTCTCTCTCTCTCTCTCTCTCTCTCTCTCTCTCTGCTTGCTGCCCCATTTTCAAATTAACTGGTTATTTATTTAGGTGTTCATAAAGACGAATTTGGTGGCGTGCTGACCACAACTGGATGATCGGATTCTGACCAGGGTTTCCATCCTGACCCTTCAATGCCTACAGACGATACATCGCATCTTGTTGTTAGGGTGACAGCGTGTGTCCATCACGTCACCCCTCACTTTGAATTACGCTTCCACAGCACGCAACCAATTGATCATCTGCACAGCACGTGACTGGATACGTTGACATCTGACGAGACGGTAAGGTCATGTCCAGAGTGATCGGACTTTAATTTCAACACCATTTTTTTTTTATTTACTTATTTACTTGTTTATTTTCTTCACTGTTTCATCGTTGTTTCGAATCCAGTCTATCACCAGGGTTGATATTCTATATAAAGGATATGGTCATAGGTAAAGAGCTTAAACAAAACAAACAAACAAACAAACAAACTTTGCTTGTTGATAACATTACTTCTGGTCTGTCTGTATGTCTGTCTCTGTCTCTGTCTCTGTCTCTCTCTCTCTCTCTCTCTCTCTCTCTCTCTCTCCTTATAGAAAGAGACTGAACAAAGCCTCTACAGCAGCAGACTCTGCAATTAAAAAAAAAGACTACTGCTTCTTTTTTCACCTCTTTCTGTATCCCCTTAAGTGTAATCTTGTTTTAAAACTGCTTCCTTTGTGAGAAGTGTGTATTTTCATTTCAGAAACGTGTATCCATAAGTATACCATCTGGCCGAGGAGTTACGGACAGATACTGTAAAGATTTCCTTTTTTTTTTTTTTTTTTTTTTTTCTTTTTTTTTTCTCATACCCTTCTGGTTTCCTAAAAGTTGTTACGGTGTATAAACCAGCCCCATTTTCGCTCTTTTATGTGATTTTATTCTGTTCCTTTATACACATCATAACGTCACCCAACGAGCAAAATCGCCGTCTCTTATTATCATCACATCAGTACACATCAGATATATCAACACTGATTTGGAATCATGGAAAACCCTTTCATATTTTAGGACTCTCTGAATCCAGATTAGCTGCACGCATTAGCGACAATGATGTAACTATTCCAGGATATAACACAATCCGGAAAGATCCTACACAACCGAAAGAGACGGGTCTTCTTATCTACATCAGCGAAACTCTTACCTTCAAACGACTTCTTACACCTAGAAAGTAAAGATGTAGAATGTGTCTGGATAGAAGTTAAGCTGAAAAGAAACCCTCCCATTTTGGTTGGATTCTGTTACAGGAACCCATCTGAAAGGGTAAACTGGGTCGACAAATTTATTACAATGATGGATGCAGTCTCGCTAGAATCCAAGGAAATCATTTTACTTGGAGACTTTAACATAGATCTTCTGAAAATGCAAAAACCAATGGAC
>JADBJO010007147.1:65000-67500 GCA_016801955.1 Conus betulinus
AAGGCCAACTCTCCTTTCCTGCCACTAGTGTGAACATATTGGCTTTCGATTTGCATTTAGTGGCTGCTGGTAGAATGTTCTTCTCCATCTAATATTTGATTTTCATGGAACTGATTCTCTCTCTCTCTCTCTCTCTCTCTCTCTCTCTCTCTCTCTCTCTCTCTCTCTCTCTCTCTCTCTCCCCATTGACAAATAGATCACTTTCCTTGATCAGCTGTATAAAATCCTTCAAAGATCAGACACAGTACATAACACATCGAATGAGGCCACGGCCTCAGAGTACAATGACAGCAACAATAAGAATGGATTAACATCAGCGGGGTCCTGCACTGATCGACAAAGTCAGAGAGCTCAAACTGGTTACCCTGGGGCCCAAACGTCAAGTGTTAGTCTGGCAGACCAAGTTGGAATTACGACGTCCTCTGGGCGCAGATTGTGTGTCTGATGTCTGCTGCACCTCCGAACTGTACATCTTGGCTGAGTCCGTGCGTCTGTCCCAAGGTCCGTTGCTAGGAGTCTCTTGTAAGACCCTCGCTACTTCAGCAAATCCTTTTACCAAAATTACTGCCCTCCCATCCGCTTTCCCTTCTCTCATCCCTCCCTGCCTTCTTACCCTTCCAGCTCCCCACTCCCTCCTCTCCCAACATTTTTACAATCCTGCCTATTTAAAGAACACTTTTGTACTTTTTAAGGTCTCTTCTTTAGCAGCAGCACATATAACGTTCCTACTTCGGTTTCAATTTCTTCTTTGCCTGCCGATGAAATGGACTCTGGCCATTATTTTGATCGCTTTCATATCTTGCTTCTATTAATATCATTGTTTTCAAGAGTGTGCAGTGTGTGTGTGTGTGTGTGTGTGTGTGTGTGTGTGTGTGTGTGTGTGTGTGTGTGTGGTGTGTGTGTGTGTGAGTGTATGCGTGTGTGTGTGTGTGTGTGTGTGTGTGTGTGTGTGTGTGAGAGAGAGAGAGAGAGAGAGAGAGAGAGAGAGAGAGAGAGAGAGAGAGAGACAGAGAGAGAGAGAGAGAGACAGAGAGAGAGACAGAGAGACAGGGATGGGGGTGGGGGAGGATAAGATTTGGGGAAGGAGATAGGGCTGCTTTTGAAGCTTGATCAAGGCATAGATTGCAAAGTAGTTCCTACATTTGTCATTAAATTTATGCTTGTATTTATATACTGAAATGATTTTAAAGATGTATTATGGCATTTGTTTTACATTATAAATTGCATCAGTTGCTTGTTCTCTTACTTCAAAAAAGAAAATGTCCATAATTCAGGATATCATTCCTTCCATCAGACTATGTAAGAACTCAAAGCTCCCGGAAAGGAAGACACGAGATTAAAGAACGACAGCTTTGAGACTTCTATTTGGAATCACAAAAGGTGCGTGAAAAATCCATCTACAGCAGGCAATTAGCTGATCATCGTTATTACAACAAAACATATAGCTGAAGATTTTGAAATCTGGTTTCACCTGAATATAAAACTCAGTAAAGTACCACGGAGTGCGCTGCATCCACTGACGACAGTTGGGGAAAGGGAGGACATCTTCCGTGTAGGGGGGAGATCATTGAATGTAAAGGTGTAATCCTTTGTGACAAACTTTCATCGGAACGTTAGCAGGGAATCTTTCTTCCTTCTTTCATTCTTCTTTGCCTCATTCTTCCTTCCCCCCTTGTCTGTCTCTTAAGGCCTAAAAAATACAAACATCTTTCTTTCCTTTTGTTTGTTTTCATTTCTGTCTGTCGATCACAACCCCTCTCACTTTTTCCTCTTCATACAATCATTGGATCAATTACTTGGCTGGTCCACATGAATTTTTCGGAGCGTTGAGTTAAGCTCGGTGATCAGTTTCCATTTAGGATTTCCACAGATCATGCATCATGTCTCTTTGTGTGGGTAACAGCATCTATCCATTACGTTGTAGCCATCACTGAATAATACATCTATAACACGCAACCAGCTGGTGATTTGCAATAGCCACAGAATGAATAACCAGCAGTTGTAGTCAGCTGGTGCTAATTGAAATAGAAACTGGACAGCCAGAGACCAAGGAGTGCATTTTGTCCACTCAACAAAGCTGGAATGTAGAGAAACGTTGGTACCCAGCTGACAGGATTAGACATGGTGCATGTAAATCCACTGAGACAACGTGGACTCTCATTTGAGGTCAGTATTTAATCTATCTCTGTCCTTACCACCACCCCCCCCCCCCCCCCCCCCCCCCCCCATTTCGTTCTCTCTTTCTCTCTTTCTTTGCATCTTTTCGTTTGTCCCTTCGTCGTTCAGTCATGTTTGATCATGTAAATTCATCAACAAACGCCCTTAACGTTTATGGTGGCTTGTTTATATTCAAAATGCTGTTCTCACTATAGCATCTTTTTCTGTTATGTTTATTTGTCACACTCCTTCTCTCTTCTCTCTTCTTCCCTAGCTTCGGTTAAGGTTTAATTACTCGTAAGATCAAAAGAATTTTAGTAGAATCCAGACAACAGGTGGGTGA
>JADBJO010007147.1:72500-75000 GCA_016801955.1 Conus betulinus
TGATCGACAAAGTCAGAGAGCTCAAACTGGTTACCCTGGGGCCCAAACGTCAAGTGTTAGTCTGGCAGACGAAGTTGGAATTATGACACCCTCTGGGCGCAGATTGTGTGTCTGATGTCTGCTGCGCCTCCCAACGGTACATCTTGGCTGAGTCCTGATGTCTCTCTTAAGGGCCGTTGTTAGAAATGTCTTGTAAGACCCTCGCTTCTTTAGAAAATCGTTTTACCAAAGTACTGCCCCTCTCTCCCCCTTCCCTTCCAGAATACCTTCCTGCAATTCACCCTTTCAGCCCCCCCCCTCCCCCCCGCACCCCTCCTCTCCCAACCTTTTTATGATCTGGCTTTTTAAAGAACACTTTTCCATTTTTTAAGATCTTTTCTTTGGCAGCAGCCCAAGCAACATTCCTTATTCAGTTTCAGTTTCTTGTATCACGATGAAATTGACTCTTGCTATTAGTTCGATCATTTTCATATCAGGCTTCTATTGACATTCTTTTCATGAGTGTGGAGAGTGAGTGAGTGGGTGAGATACATCTCATTCTCTCTCTCTCTCTCTCTCTTCTCTCTCCTCTCTCTCTCTCTCTCTCTCTCTCTCTCTCGCCATATATATATATATATATATATATATATATAAAGTGGTCACAGTCTGAACTTTAAAACATGAAAAACTGGGTGACTGACTGAAACGTAAAACTATGAAAAAGTGGTCTCAAACTAAACCTCTGAAAAAGGAGTGACAGACAGTCTGAAACTTAAGCTACGAAAAAACGCTGCGACAGTCTTAAAAACTATGTAAAAGCAGTAACAGTCTCAAACTTGCACTGCAAAAACCGGTGACACTCTGAAACTTTAACTATGAAAGAAATGGTGACTGTTTTTGACATGGCAGTTTAAACGACAGTAGCAGTCCTGCCTTTCTTCTGTGACTTTTGACCGGTTCCTGTGGCTGCAGCTGCTGAATTTACATGCAACAACTATTTTGCCGGGATCCTGACATCTTCGTCCGTCAGACTCTGTGTAACCATTGTGCAACGTTTGCACCAAAAGGGTGGACGTGATCATCTGTACAATGACTCACAGATGGTCTCCAACACCTACGCTCTGAGAACCATGATGGGTTAAAGGTTTTAAAGAAGTGAGAAAAGAAAATATCCATCGCACCCTAGATTCCTTTTGTAATGACGGGTAGCTTGAATGTAAGTGTGTCAACCAATCAGATCTTTTGAAATGCTGCCTGAATATTGCAACACCGCGCTCCCATCCTAGCCGCTCCCCCCTTCACACACACACACACACACACACACACACACACACACACTTCTTTTACTTGTGAGAAAATACACTTTGTTTGCAGAGAGAGTGTGAAAACCTCACAGAAGCAACTGACACGTGCATTCTTTATGACAGAGGAGAAAGTTTTCATTGTGTGACTAACACGGAGCCAAGCCATCCAATACAACATAGATACCTTAAAGACTGAGCTGCCTTGGCTTGTTCCCCTGTCTTTACATCCACCAATAGCTGTCAGCAATGTCTTTAGCAGTACCGGCCTCACGGAAGCCGATGGCCCTATTTTTCTCGTTTCTGGATCAGTTTTCAAAGAATGAGTCAAAGGTCTGGCTGACCATTTACTCAGGCAGAGCAGGGTCACGCGTGCAATGGGCTGTGGCATCCCTGTTGCGATTATACCTTTTTTGTATCGGTGAGTAAAGAGCAATGTTCATCTTGACGATTTGGACCAGCTACACCCTCATGCTGAATTAAAACGAAACACGCGGCATTGGTTATCGCCGAGGGATCCGGTATCTTTATACCAGATATGTTCGAGTGTGTGTGTGTGTGTGTGTGTGTGTGTGTGTGTGTGTGCGTGCGTGCGTGTGTGTGTGTGTGTGTGTGTGTGTGTGTGTGTGTGTGTGTGTGTCGCCTGTGCACATACGGGAACGGATGCTAACTTGCATATCTTCTTGCGCACGAGCGCCTCGAGACACACGTGTGAAAATAACACGGCGTAAGCAACCTTTCATGGCTGCTTACAACACAGTAAGTCACACACAAACAACAAACAACAGCAAACACGAACCAAAGAAAGATCGCTGCATATTTCTTTTGCTTCCTTCAACGCAGTCAAAGCGTTCCACGGAACGTGACTGCACACGTGTGTATGCTACTTCTTCCTCATCATGTGTGCGACCTATCAGACGTATTTCTATGTCACAGTGCAGCAGCTCAAAACGATACCCTTCAACATCGTGACAGCGAGTCCCTGGCGGCAGCCCAGACACCAAGACAAGAGAGTCTACATCTCCGAGCAGTGGAGAGACCCTACAATGGAGCTGGCAGACAGCAGAGAACTCCTCACACTAACGGCACTGTAGTCCAGTATGCGGACAGCCCAGTCCATCGCTCTCTACCGGCCTGCTAATAGCCTGTCCAACAGGTTTACCATCCAATCAGGCAGGCTTTCCACCTTGTTAGCCAGTCCATTCGTCAATGACCTGATA
>JADBJO010007147.1:80000-82500 GCA_016801955.1 Conus betulinus
ACAGGTTCATCAGCAAGGGACGTCTACAGTTGCTGGAGAGACCAATGCAGTGAACAACATCTACTATCCTGATACTTACCGGAGAGAGTGTGCTTTGTGCGGGTTTCGTTCTGACACAAATTCCCATGCCTTGAATGGATGTCGTCAACTGAGGGGCCTCTACACACAAAGACACGACAGATGCGTTGAGATCATCAGAAAGGAGCTACAGAAATGCATTGCGACGGATTTTGTGGATGTTTTTCAAAATAGGCCTGTCTCTATGAACGTGTTGAAGATCTGCCAAGGCTGAAACCTGATCTATGCTTCTTGGGGGGGAGGGGGGGGGGGGGGAGGGGGGGGGGGAAGAGAGAAGAGGAAGAGACAATAAAAGCATTGGGTTGACCCAAGTAATAGTTGTAATCCCATTCCACCGGACATTCCTACACAAATAAAACCATGGACGGGTTGGGGGGAGGGGGTAGTGAGATTTAACAGGAGAAGAGAACAGCGGGATAGGGGGGAGGGGGGAGGGGTAGGCAAGTTGGCAGATCAGAGGATGGATGGGTGGGTGGGTAAGTTGGTGAATAAATCATGTCCCCTTATCACGAACTTTCACAAAATCAAAGCCTGTACGTCGGCATAAATGTACACACACACACACACACACACACACACACACACACACACACACACACACACACACACACACACGCACGCACGCACACACTTCCACTCCCTTCCCTCACCCATCCCAACAACCCACCCTCATCCACCCGCTCGCTCCCTCCCGGGGGAAAAAAAAAAATAAAAAAACACAAATCTGGACGTCAGCTGGTACCTGCATTCACAAACAACACATGACAGGTAGCGAGGGCTCGGCCCTGCTGCTTTGCTTCCAACCGCCCATCGGCCTATAACGATGCATGACAAATTCAAATAAACTTTTGAGACAGCAGACAGAAATCAAAGCGGATGGAGTGGAGGGTGGGGTGGGGGGGGGGGGGTGGACGTGGGAGATAGGCTGCGGAGTTGTGCCTTTTCTTCATCCGGGGTAGACAGTTAGTGTAGAGGAGAGGAAGTGTGTGTGTGTGGGGGGGGGGGGGGGGGGGGGGGGGATGCACGTGGGTGGAGAGGAGGAGATGGTTGGGGGTGGGGGTGGGTGAGGGGAAGGGGTTGGAGAGAGAACGGTTGAAGATGGTTTTTAAACAATAAACAAAGTAGGGTAGCTCTTGCTTCCATAAGAAAACTTTTTTCCTCCCCAGACTTTCGTTTTGTTTCATTTACTACCCTTTGCTGGCTGTTGTATTCTTTGTTGAAACCTTGGTGGTAAGAAAACCACAGTATTATGGACTGTAGTGTGTCTCTATCTGACGCCAGGAGCACAGACACAACCAGCCGTGTCTCCGTGATGAGTCCGATCCAGCGGACGAAAGGCCTAGGAGCAGGCAATACAAATAAATCTGCCTTCGAAAGGGATTGCGATGGTTCCCTCATGCAGCTAGTGAAGAGTTTTCATATTTACAGTTTATTATTTTAATTTCATATTCCCATTTTCATCATCTTCAAACCCCCCCCCCCCCCCCTCCCCCCTTTTAAGTCCAAATCTTTGCCAAGTCATTACAGTGATGACAGAGGGGTTGTTGGCCTGCGCTTGTTTTTCCCCTCACTATTGGATTTGTTCGTCTTTGTATTTGTCTGACTTTATTCAAGTTTGAAAGGCTGTGCCAGGCTTAAATGAAAGTTACTCTGTGTTAGGTTTCCTTATGGAAGCAATAGTTACCCTTCTTGTTTTCTGTTTATTGTTTACTGTTCCCTGCCTCATTTCATTTCAATCTGGAAGATGTTTCAGGTTTTACTCTATTAATTCAATGTTGTAAGAGTTGTTGTTGTTATCACTTTTTGAATATTTTGTTCTAGATTCCATATACAGATAAGCGTATGTTGTTGGTTGTTGTATATTTATCTCATGGATACAACCCCCAACCTCCCTCTCCTAGAAGAAAAAGAAAACAACACTTTTTTGTGTCAGTGTTATGTTTCAATCGTTTTCGTTTATTTATTTGTTTGTTTACTGTTTTGTTTTCTTTTTACATACCTTTCCCTAATTACACACACACACACACACACACACACACACACACACACACACACACACACACACACACACACACACAGACACACACACACACACACACACACACACACACACACACACACACACACACACACACACCAGAGAGAGAGAGAGAGAGAGAGAGAGTGTCTTCAGTGCTCTAAACTGTCAATGACCTCTGCTGGGAAAAGGAGCAGATCCACAAGGAGGATCGCCTATCTCAAGCCTCAATGAAGGATTCTCCCTCTTAGCCACACTGGCTTCAGCCGTATACACATACCCACTCTTTGATGCCTCCTTGAGACAAGCCCTTACATTGCAAACAGACTACCCAATTCCCATGCCTCTTAGAGACATATTCTTACAGTACAGACGGACTACCTATTCTCGCTGCCTCTTCTACAG
>JADBJO010007147.1:87500-90000 GCA_016801955.1 Conus betulinus
CAAACAGGTGCTCCATAAAAACTCATACAACTCCGGGGATACAAAAAGGTGCTCCATGGACAGTATACAACTCAGTGGCCACAAAACATTGTCCATGGAGTCCACACAACTCAATTCACAAAAAGCTGCTACATGGAATGTGCACAACTCAGGCCACAAAAAAATACTCCAAAGACTGCACACAACTCAGGCCACAAAAAAGATGCTCCATAAAACTGCACATAACTCAGGCCACAAAAAGATGCTCCATAGACTGCCCACAACTCAGGCCACAAAAAGGATGCTCCATAGACTGCACATAACTCAGGCCACAAAAAGATGCTCCATAGACTGCCCACAACTCAGGCCACAAAAAGATGCTCCATAGACTGCACATAACTCAGGCCACAAAAAAGATGCTCCATAGACTGCACATAACTCAGGCCACAAAAAGATGCTCCATAAAGCTGCACATAACTCAGGCCACAAAAAGATGCTCCATAGACTGCACATAACTCAGGCCACAAAAGATGCTCCATAAAACTGCACATAACTCAGGCCACAAAAAGATGCTCCATAAAACTGCACACATAACTCAGGCCACAAAAAGATGCTCCATAAAACACTACACACAACTGAGGCCACAAAAAAGATGCTCCATAAACTACTGCACACAACTCAGGCCACAAAAAGATGCTCCATAGACTGCACACAACTCAGGCCACAAAAAGATGCTCCATAAAACTGCACACAACTGAGGCCACAAAAAGATGCTCCATAAAACTGCACACAAACTCAGGCCACAAAAAGATGCTCCATAGACTGCACACAACTCAGGCCAAAAAAGATGCTCCATAGACTGCACACAACTCAGGCCACAAAAAAAGATGCTCCATAGACTGCCACCATAACTCAGGCCACAAAAAGATGCTCCATAAAACTGCACATAACTCAGGCCACAAAAAGATGCTCCATAGACTGCCACACAACTCAGGCCACAAAAAGATGCTCCATAGACTGCACACAACTCAGATCACAACCTGTGAGGCCACGGCCACGGAAAGGTGATCCATAAACTCATGCATTTTGGGCCCACAAAAGGGGGTCCCAGTCCTCTTTTGGATCCAGAGTAAAATCACTCTGAATGAAAGACAGGCTCAGTCATATGAAGTATCTCTCTCTCTCTCTCTCTCTCTCTCTCTCTCTCTCTCTCTCTCTCTCTCTCTCTCTCTCTCTCTCTCTCTGTTTTAATCTAAATTGCGTTTGACAACATAAATCATGATTAAGCAGACAAGCTATTCCGCGCGATTGACTCAGCCCCCAGCTGCATCCGTCATTTCCCTGGGAGTCGTTAATTTACCTGGGAAATGCTCAGTCTCTGAGGGCAATGTCAAGCCACCTCCAACATTATCTGTAATGAATCCAGGAAAACCGAAAAAAAACGGACGTAAACAACTTAGGCAGACGAACAGACACACATACACAGAGAGAGAGAGAGAGGGAAGGAGAGAGAGGACATCCAGAGAGAGGATTGAGAGAGACAGCCCAGAGACATATGAGAGAGAGAGAGGAGGGAGAGGAGAGAAGAGACTCGAGAGAGAGAGAGAGAGAGATGAGATAGACAAGAGGAACAGAAGAGATGGAGAGAAGGAGAGAGGGAGATGAGAGAGAGAGAGAGAGGGAGAGGAAGTTGAGAGAGCTAAGGGATGAGAGAGGAGACAGATGGAAGGGAGAGAGAGAGAGAGGGGAGTAGAGGAGATGAGACGAGGGAGAGAGAGAGAGGAGAGAGAGAGGAGAGGAGGAGAGAGATAGAGAGAGAGAGACTGAAAAACAGAGATTGAGAGAGGGATAGGAGAGACCTGGGAGAGAGAGAGAGAGAGAGAGAGAGGATAGAGATGAGAGAGGGAGAGAGAGACGAGAGAGGAAAGAGGGAGAAGAGCGAGAGAGAGAGAGAGAGAGAGAGAGAGAGAGAGAGAGAGAGAGAGAGAGAGCGGAGACAGGGACACAGAGAGAGAGAGAGAGAGAGAGAGAGAGAGAAGAGAGAGAGAGAGAGAGAGGAGAGAGAGATGAGTGAAGACTGACAGACATGACAGACAGACAGACCGATGTTCTGATGGTGTTTTTTTTTTAATAAAACCTTGACCTCGGAGTGAAGTGATGTTACACATAACATAATACAAGAAACGCAGAAAACCAAACAGACCAGGGCATGTAAACATGTAACTAACTAGTTCAGAAGACATTAAAAATCGTAATCATGAAGGTATAAGTATTCCCATGAAAGAGTTGTTTTGAGAGAGAGAGAGAGAGAGAGAGAGTGAGAGAGTGAGAGAGTGTGGGAGAGAGAGAGAGAGGGGAGAGAGAGAGAGAGAGAACATGAACATGCTACTGGAAAAACAGGCCAAAACCACGATGAAAGCCAAGCAAGGCGGAGGGGGAGTAGAGGTAGTGATGGAGGGGAAACAGAGGTGGTGGCGAAGTTACAAAGTCACCGTGATTTCTCTGACCACTGGAAGGGGGT
>JADBJO010007147.1:100000-107500 GCA_016801955.1 Conus betulinus
TAAGAGATGGGAACGCGTCGTGTTTTTGTTTTGTGATTCCGGACTCGTAATCCAAGGGTTGCGGGTTCGAATCTCCGCCGGGCCGTTTCGGTACAGGGGGATTTTTCCCTCGGGGTTAACGTTGGTTCTGACTCCATTTCCCATACAGTCCTTCGAATGAGACTATAAACCGAGGTTCCGTGTGTGAACGCACGCATAACATCTTGCACACACGTAAAATCCCATCACCAACTTTCGGAAGAGAAGGTCCAGTTTGGCCGTTGGTATGGATGACACGTTACACATAGCATGCACCTTCCCGAAGATGGAGTATGGCTGCCTTAATGGCGGGATAAAAAAAAAAAAAAAACGGTCATGCACACAAAACTCCACCCCCTTTGTTGGACAGATGGGCTTAATACTTGCCTGTCTATACCTATCTATGTCTGCAGGAGTATCAGCCTGCGTACGCAGAAGAAGAAGAAGAAAAAACACAGAGTGGCTGGTCGGCACTTACTCTAACATGGAGACTTTTTAAGTTATCATGTCTGTTGACCACTGATTATTCAGCACCCTAAGGGGCTGTCACCACTCCCGTCTTCATCCGCCTCCGCGTTTGATCTCATAGCCATTGCGGGTCTCCCCACCCCTATCCTAGTCCCCACACTCGCCCCCCCCCTCCTCACCCCCCCCCCCCCCACCACCCCCACCGCTGTCGATTGTAGCACGCTGAAATGTACTGCATTTGAATACAACTGTTTTTTTCTGCCAGTGACAAAATGAGTACATGCGTTCCTCTTATGGTGAAAAGTTAATTTTACGGGTACATTAATGTCAGACGGTGTTCTGTCAGTTTCTTCTTAATGAAAGCGTACATCATCAGGTGTGCGTCCATGCATGCAGGCGTGTGTTTGTGTATGTGCGCGTGCATGCGTGCGCGCGCGCGCGCGCGCGCGCGCGCGCGCGTGTGTGTGTGTGTGTGTGTGTGTGCGCGCGCGCGCGCGTGTGCCTGAGCCTGTGCCTGTGCATGTGTGGGTTTTCACATACCTTCACACTCACACCAAAGTTTGTACCATCCACATGTGTACCTGCATCCATGAATGCACGCCCCCCCCCCCCCCCCCCCCCCCCCCCCACACACACACACACACACCCCCGCCCATTTTTTTTGTCTTCTCAATTAAAAATCGGTGTGAGCACAACGGAGCAGCTTATGTGCAGAGCCTCATCCAGATCATCAGATGAACTGCATCACCACGTGGAAGAAGGTGTTGCTGAATCTAGTGGCAAATCTGTCAACCTGTCATGTTGCCGCCAAATTAGGTGCTCAAAGCGCAGGACACATGCCACCTGAAATGCAGGGAAAATGCGATAGCACTCCGAGAACATGGCATGCCGTGAGATAACCCTGCATTATTCAACTGTCTGGAATGTCTCTGTGTTCTTTTGTTTCTTTATGGCTGTCAGAGAGATCTGTTTCTATGATAAGCATCATCACCCAGTTGTCTCTCTGTGAATGTGTATTCTAGCTGTTGTCTGTCTGTCTCTGTCTGTCTGTCTGTCTGTCTGTCTGTCTGTCTGTCTGTCTGTCTCTCTCTCTCTCTCTCTCTCTCTCTCTCTCTCTCTCTCTCTCTCTCTCTCTCTCTCTGTCAACTGCTATGAAAAACACAAATGCACATACACGAGTTTGGGTTTCTATACTGTGTGCAGGCATGGCCCTTGTGAATTGGTATGCATTGCTTAAGGCATGTGTATATGCGTTCGTGCTGGTGCGTGGATTATGCGGATTAAGTGTGTGTGTGTGTGTGTGTGTGTGTGTGTGTGTGTGTGTGTGTGTGTGTGTGTGTGTGTGTGGTGTGTGTGTGTGTGTGTGTGTGTGTGTGTGTGTGTGTGTGTGTGTGTGTGTGTGTGTGTGTGTGTGCGTCCGTGTGTCCGTGCGTCCGTGTGTGTGTGTGTGTGTGTGTGTGTGTGTGTGTGTGTGTGTGTGTGTGTGTGCGTGCGTGTGTGTGCATATGTGTGTGTGTGAGTGTGCCTGCGCGCGTGTTTTCTGTGTGTGTGTGTGTGTGTGTGTGTGTGTGTGTGTGTGTGTGTGTGTGTGTGTGTGTGTGTGTGTGTGTGTGTGTGCGTTTACGTGTGTATGTGTGTGTGTGTGTGTGTGTGTGTGTGTGTGTGTGTGTGTGTGTGTGTGTGTGTGTGTGTGTGTGCGCGCGCGCGCGCGCGAGCGCAATTTACCTTCAACGATCCAATAAGCATGAAATTCAAATAACTGCTTTTCTAAAGGTTCTCTCGTAAATGCCCTTGAGGTTTCATCTGAAATGGTGTGTATACAAGCAACCTATACAAGTACGCTTTGTTTTATCTCTCGGTTTCTGAGCCTGTTTTCGGATTGTAAGGAGCAAAAGGGGTTCAAAAGTAGGTGAAACACATGGAAAGAGCAAGAGGCTGCTGAAGGAGTGGACACATGTGGCTGTTCCCACGTTTTGTGCTCTCGTTTCTCTTGGACATCTGTCTACCTCAGACATGAAGACCACTGAGTTATAATGCCAGACATATGAGTCACACACACACACACACACACACACACACACACACACACACACACACACACACACACACACACACTCCCACCCCCCCCCCCACCCCAACACACACACACACGCACTCACATCTCTCTCTCTCTCTCTCTCTCTCTCTCTCTCTCTCTCTCTAAACACACAGGTAAACAATTCCTTTGTCATTACATAAATGACTTTGCAAAGATTTAAAGCAAAAGGTGGAGGGAAATAAAAGCAACGAGAATGAAAAATCAGGAAAACATATCATATATATATATATATATATATATATATATATATATATATATATATATATATATATATATATATATATATATATATATATATATAAAGATCCTTTTCTGGCAGCATGTGGGTGGGGACCATCGTAACCCATCTTGAAGCCATACCCATTCAGGTTGCCTGCTCCCAGGCTTTTCGTCCGCTGGATCGGACTCATCAGGTAGGCACGGCTGACTGTGTCTTTATTCCTTGCCATCAGATAGAAACACACCACGGTATGCACTTCTGTGCATACATACATATATAGCATTGGGGGAAAGGGGGAGGGGTGGCATTGGTTATGGAGTCTATACGGATGCAACTGATCACTTTTGGTAACTGTCAAATTTCGAATTGTTCTCTTTTTTGAGGGGCCTGTGCCAGCCATCTGTAAATCACTGAGTAGCAATCAAAGAAAGACAGAGTTAAAGATTGTTTGGTTTTTCACTAGTACCTTATACAGGAGTCCCATGGGAAAGGCCAAGAGCCGAAACGTTGGAAAAAGGAAACTTGCTTGCTGTTTGCCTTTTCATAGTGTGGTTGTTTATAAATCTATCTATCTATCTATCTATCTATCTATCTATCACATGGCAGGCTTGTTTGCATCTTGCCCTCAAAAATGGAAAAAAGAAGCATTTCAAACACAAAAAAACCACCCTCCACACCCCAACCATTAACAAACACCCACCTGTCACACAATCCATTCCAAGCACTCTCTACACACCCAGTGATAATGATGACAAATACCCAATAATAATAACAATAAATAGTAACGAATGATAATGATTGAAAATAATAACATTACAATTCAAATATACACAAATGCACATACATACATTTGCATTGTCAAACATTACATCTATCGAATAGCATGATCTGAAAAAAGATAGAAATACAGAACATATAATAATCACACATAGAAATCAACATGATAGTAAATCAATATTAAAACCAAGCATCTGTTCCGGAAGGGGGCGTACAGCACACATTTTTGCGCCCTCCAGATTCGCACTACAATTCCCCTTTCCTCTCTATCCCCTGTTTTCTGCAAAATAATTCCATCCTCGCCCCTCGTCCCAAGCACCCCACCTCACCCCATCTACCCCTCCGTTCACGACCCACCCTTTTCAGAGAGAGAGAGAGAGAGAGAGAGAGAGAGAGAGAGAGAGAGAGAGAGAGAGAGAGAGAGAGAGAGAGATAAAATAAAAAAAATAATCACTGATCATAAGGATTAGGAGATGCTGTTCATGTATTGCGTCATAAGGTGTGTTTGATATTTTTTTTTTTAAAGACTCGGAGGCTTGTATTTACATCGATCGATTGAAGTTATAATAGAATTCCATAAGCAGCCACCAGAGTACAACAAGCTTGATTTAAACAGATCTATTCTCGGAAGAAGTACTTTTATCTTGTAAACATGACGGATCTTCTTCATTTCGAATCTGTTTTTCAAAGTCACAGGGGCACGGTCGGACATTATTTAAACATAAAGATAGCTTTGTTGTAAACTAGTTTCCATTTTAGAGGCAGAATTCCTAAATGTTTATATTCTGAGAAAGTAGGGGAGGAGGACTTCAGGAGGATCAGTTTAATGGCACGTCTATGTAAACTGAATAAAGGTTTTAAAATATTATCACTAGCCGAATCCCATATTGTTGAGGCATAGTTTATGTAAGATTCAACATAGGCATGAAAGAACAACTTACGGCTATGTTGGTCTAAAAAGTGTTTCATTCTGGAAAGCTGCTGGTAAATCTTTCTGGACACATTTTTTACATAATAACGCAATATGATTCGACCATGACAGATTGTTATCAATAATAACACCTAGGATCATATGGTGATCAACTTCTTCGAGATTTTCTCCATTAATACAAAGGTAATGATTGCTGCAAGAAAGATTTTGACGTTTTTGTCTAGTAGTAATTAATAAGTATTTAGTTTTTTGGGGGTGGAGTCGCATATGATTAAGTTCAGACCATTCCAATAACTTATTGATACTTTCTTGTAAGGAGATAAAAAATGCTATCTAATTTATCGTGACAGGTGTGGATAGTGGTATCATCATCGGCAAACATCTCACATAAAGTTGTAAAAAAACAGAGGTAGATCGTTTATATATATAGAAAATAGTATGGGCCCAAGGATTGAGCCTTGGGGGGGCCGCCGTACTTAACAGGTAGAATGGAAGAATTTGATCTATTTACCGAAACACACTGTTTCCTGTCTGAGAGAAATGAAGATAAAGTTCCAAAGTTCCAAAGCGTTGTCAGTTAGGCCATAGATCTTTAATTTCTCAAGTAGAAGACTGTGGTCGACGACATCAAATGCTTTCATAAAGTCTACTACTAGAACACCTGTGATTTTATTATTGTTTATGTTAATAAAGCCACTGGTCCACAAGATTAGTTAATGCTGTGTGACAAGAATGGTTGGCCCTGAATCCGGATTGGTTTGGATGAAACAGATCGAAGGAGTTGAAGTGATTCAGAATGTGTTTGTTTATATGATCTTCCAAAGGTTTAGAGAGTATAGACAAGATGGAGATGGGTCTATAATTTGAGGGATCATAGTTACCTGATTTATAGATTGGTATGACTTTAGCAACTTTAAAAGCTTTTGGAATATTTTTTTTTGCAAGGCATAGGTTGTAGATGTAAGTAAGCGTTTCGGCGATTACTGGGGCTGACAATTTTAAGATTTTCCCATCAATGCCATCAAGACCACTTGTGTTACTTGTTTTAGGCTACTTAGAGATTTATACACTTCATGCACACCCATAAATGGTATATTTGAAAAAGAGAGGATATATTTCTAGAATTGCAATAGTCCTGAAGAATATCCAATTTATTTTTGATGTTCTGTTTATTTTATTGTTGAGTTAGCTATGTCACAAAAATGTTTATTCAAGACATCAGATGATAAATCTTTTGGCGAGGTAGTATGACTTTCACATTTTTATTAGTAAGCTCGTTTATCGCTTTCCAAATAGATCTGTTATCTGCTCTGGAAGAAATAAGATCTGAAAATACTTTTTCTTTGACGATCGTTTAAGGTAATTGACTAAGTTTTTTTTTTTTTTTTTTTATAGGAATCTCGACTCCCTGACACTAATAATCTCTCTTAAGTCGGTAGCAATGTCTATATCTTTAGTTATTTTTTTTTTTTTTTAGGATTGTTGCTAACACGCATTGTTTTAAATGGGGCATGCTTATTATAAACATTAAGGAAACTATGATACCAGACTTCTAAAGCCTCGTCGGGGTCTGTGAATTGATAGACCGTAGAAAGGAATGAGTTCATTAAAATCCCGTTGAAAGGAGTCATTGTCAAATTTTGAAAAGTTTCTGTAGGTAATTATCTTGTGGAAATTTTTTGGAACTTTAACTCCTCGCTTGGACCATGTAAAACACACTGGAGAATGGTCGCTACAACCGAACGTCGGTGAGCATATTTCTATCATGGTGTTAACTGAAGAAGTATATACATGGTCAATAAGTGTTTGGGAGGTAGCGGTGACTCTTGTTGGTTTGTCTATTAGTTGGTCGAGGTTAAATGATTTGTAAGTTTTTCCAATATTTGTTCGATTTTAATAAATCAATATTGAAATCACCTAGTAATATATGTTCATAAGAGAATAAGGATGCTTCCTCCATCATTGAAAAAATCATCATCTATCCAATCAGTTCGCTCCGCCGGGTTTCTATATATAAAGCTTATAAGAATAGGTTTCGATTTTTTTCAGCTGTAATTCGATCCATAAGGATTCTACTTTGGTATTTTTTCTAGAGAAGAGATTTGCTTAAAGTTTAAACTTTCATGAATATATATAATAAGACCCGTTTCTCTAAATTTGGATGGGTCTTTGCGCACTACATTATAGCCTGGTATTATTAGTTCTGAGTCGGACACTTGGTGAGATAACCTTGTTTCCGAAAAAAACCGAATATATGGAAGCTTTTACCATGATTGAAAAGAATATCAGATACATCATTAAGCTTATTTTGTAAATAAACAAATATTCAAAAAACCTACTCGTAGGCCATCAGCAGATGGCCACTCGTTACGTGTTACTTGCATGGTACAGTAACAAAACAAAAGAGAAAAAACAAAGAAATAGCAGCCAAGTACAATATAATAAACAATAATAAACAATGAAATATAGAAAGCGAAGGGATACCCGAACTGTTTATAACAAACAACTTTTTTTTCCAAAGACTATATTAATATAAGACAAGAAAAAAAAAAAAAAAAAAAAAAAACGGAACTCTTGATCAAAAGGCACAAATGAATCAATGTCAAATTCAAAAACTCTTTTGCACAAAGTACCAGGTGAAATTATATTGGCCCGGCAAAAAACTGACTCACCATAATGATTAAGATCATACAAACACATTACAGTAACTGACATACATAGAGAGGCCTATATGCGCACTTTCGAGGAGGTACAGATGTAATCTGGTGGATTACAAATTCTTCCACTCCTGGTTCTTTGAAAAACACGCGCACAAATAAGCGCGCGCGCGCGCGCGCACGCACACACACACACACACACACACACACACACACACACACACACACACACACACACACACACACACACACACACACACACACACACACGCGCGCGCGCGCAGGAATACACACACACACGCCCGCGCACCCGTATGCACGCACACACGCA
>JADBJO010007147.1:112500-115000 GCA_016801955.1 Conus betulinus
CCCCCCCCCCCCCCCCCCACACCACACACACGCTCGCAAACACACAGACACATAGTCACAGACAAAACACGCACAGACATATATATATATATATATATATATATATATATACTGAACAATTAAGTAGTGTGTGTGGAGAAAACAAGTGCAGGTTAATGCAATTCTTCCATCATTACAGTAATGATTTGGCAAAGATTTGAAATTGAGAGGGGGAAAAAAAATTTTAAGATGAAGTAAATGGGAAAATGTATATCATAAATATGAAAATCCTTTCACTAGCTGCATGAGGAAACTATCGCAGTCTCTCTTGAAGGCAGATTTATCTATATATATCGCTGCTCCGTGGGCTTTCGTCCGCTGGATCGGACTCAACAGGGAGACACGGCTGATTGTGTCTGTGCTCTTGGCGTCAGATAGAGACACACCACAGTCCATAATTCTGTGGTGTTCCGACCGCCAAGGGTCGAAAAAGAATCCAACAGCACCCCCAAAGCAGCCAGCGAAAGGTAGTAGTATTAAACAAAACGAAAAGTGTGGAGAGGAAAAAAGTTGTTCAAAACTAGAAACGTTACGCAAACAGTATAAAATGTAAGGGACAATCTTTGAGCCTATGCTTGAGTATCCATTTAAGGATGCAATGTGTGTGTGTGTGTGTGTGTGTGTGTGTGTGTGTGTGTGTGTGTGTGTGTATATAAGTATATATATATATATATATATATATATATATATATATATATATGGCGTAAATGGGATATATATATATATATATATATATATATATATATATATATATATATATATATTATATATATATGTGTGTGTGTGTGTGTGTGTGTGTGTGTGGTGTGTGTGTGTGTGTGTGTGTGTGTGTGTGTACACACACACACACACACACAAACACACACACGCATACAGACACACACACACACACACACACCACACACTCTCTCTCTCTCTCTCTCCTCTCTCTCTCTCTCTCTCTCTCTCTCTCTCTCTCTCTCTCTCTCTCTCACTTTCTCTCGCTTCTCTCATGATGTGTCTCAATATGTTCAACATACCTTGCTTTCTTTCTGTCTGTCTCTATCTCAGTCTGTCTGTCTGTTAGTCGTCCCTTCCTCCCTTTCTGTCTCACCCTCTCCCCTCTCACCCCGTGCAAGCCACCTACTTCTCTGCTTGTTGTATGTTTGCCTACTTATCTCTGCATCAGCCCCTTACCTCCATTTTGCGTCTTGTATTACTCATTTATTTGTTAGCATAGAGATGATGAAACATATGTTTTGATGGCCAGGTTGATAGATTTTTCCCTCCCCTCTCTCTTACTTCTTACCTGCTCCCTCTCGTGTGTAGCAGTGTCCTCCCCATAACATAAACTATACCCCTCCTACTCCCCCCCCCCCCCCTCCTGCTTTCTATTTCATCTGGTTCCAAAGCGCCTAGAATCTTCTACCACTTCACAGCAGAAAGATAGCATGTGATACAATCTCACGTCATACGCTAGTGATCTATTTCTTCGCCCACCTTGATATTGACATGACAATGATTGCGATAGACCTGTTAGAATGCATATGCGTGCGCGCGCGCGCGCGCGCGCGCACAACACACACACACACACACACACACACACACACACACACACACACACAAACACACATAGACACACACACGCGCGCGCACGCGCACGCACGCACACATACACACACAGAGAGAGGCAGACACACACACACACAAACACACACACACACACACACACACACACACAAACACACACACACACACACACACACACACACACACACACACACACACACACACACACACACACACACACACACACACACACACACACACATATCCCCTCCCCCTCCTCCCTACATACCTTCGCCTCTTATTTCCTCTTCCGTCCTGATTTTTTCTCCATTATATCGCAGTTCCTTCTTAACTCCTCCACCGACCTCCTCCAGCCCCCAAACCATCCCATTTCTTCTCTCCATTCCACCCCAAACCATCCCATTTCTCTCCATTCCAACCCCACCATCCCATTTCTCTCCATTCCACCCCCACACCATCCCATTTCTCTCCATTCCACCCCCAAACCATCCCATTTCTCTCCATTCCACCCCCAAAACCATCCCATTTCTCTCCATTCCACCCCAAACCATCCCATTTCTCTCCATTCCAACCCCACACCATCCCATTTCTCTCCATTCCACCCCACACCAATCCCATTTCTCTCCATTCCACCCCCAAACCATCCCATTTCTCTCCATTCCACCCCCAAACCATCCCATTTCTCTCCATTCCATTCCACCCCAAAACCATCCCCCATTTCTCTCCATTCCAACCCCACACCATCCCATTTCTCTCCATTCCACCCCCACAAACCATCCCATTTCTCTCCATTCCACCCCAAACCATCCCATTTCTCTCCATTCCAACCCACACTATATCTCATTTCTCTCCATTCCAATTTACATTATCAAATTTCTCCCCATTCCAGTTC
>JADBJO010007148.1:0-2500 GCA_016801955.1 Conus betulinus
AATCAGGGTGGTTGGGAGCCAGAAAAAAAAAAAACATTTTTTCCAGCCTAACTAAAAACAGATACCTAAAAAGAATGTCTGCCTAACTCAAAATGTTGACAATCTCAAAATAAACTCAAATTCTTCAACATTACATTAGGCAATTTGCAAATACATTTCCATCAATGGCTTGGAGTCAAAGTCAACTGCCTCTAGACAGTGGATTGACTTATTATTGACCTTGTGCAATAATAACAACTTTTACAACAACAACAACAAAAAGACTGCAGCAATTGTAACAGTATCAAATCAGCATTATATATAAGCCGCAAAGTTTTGTTGTTGTTGTTTTTTTTTTAATAAGAGCTCTTAGTTTTAAAAATATGATCAATAATAATTCAATTGACTACTTATGGATAGTCTACTTTGGTTCCAAGCCATCGACTTAATTTTTAATAACATTATTTTTTGTCATAAAAAATTGCCAGTCACATTTAAAGTAACATATGCAAGGCAACATTTAACCATCGGATTTTATATGCAAATATATCATTACTACATCTAGGTTCTTTTTCTTCTTACACAGGCTATCAAGTCCTGCGGTCACCCCCGCAAGTCAATACACAACCTACCTACCTAGCCCTGGGGGTGGATTTTTGTGTGTATGACTGTTTTTTTTTTATCCCACCTTAAAGGTAGCCATACTCCATCTTCAGGGAGGCTACTCTCTAGGTAAAACAACAGCAAAACAAAACCCTCTATCAAGATTTTTTTTTCTGTCTTGAAAAAGCACAATAGCTTTAACAGAATGTCCATCCAAACGACTGGACCACTGTCCTATCGTCATCATTCACTACTCTCCACTGTCCTGTACAGTAAGAACATATCAAATGACTGCCATGTGATTCCAGAGGATTGTGCACATGTACAAATTGATCACTTCCACCCCCATGGCTAGGTAGGTAGGTTGTGTATTGACTTGTATGCTTAGAATGGGGGTGACCGCATAGCCTGTGTATGTAGAAGAAGAAGATGATGATCACATGATCAACTGATCTATATACACATTTCTGTGGGCATGTTTAAATTAAGTCACCTTACATGCAAACTTGTTTAAGTCGTTTTTCACGTTTCACTCATGTGAAACCTAATGTTGAACAAAATTGTGCGGTAAACTTGGGATAAATTCAGGTGACCTGATAACATGTGTACATGGGCACAGAACAGCAAGACATGTGATCATTTCACTCATGCGCAAAATGCTCTAGATGGATGTGGTAGTTATATGGTTTAATTCACATATGCGCAGGACAGTGGAGAAAAAACGGATGGTGTAGAGGATATAACACTAGTTTTGTAGTGATGCTGGTAAGCAATAGGCCTACAGAGCTTACAACATTTCTAATGCCTTTTCTTTTTCTTCAGAGGGCTGCAGCTGATCTCAACTGCCTCGTCTTCTGCTTCATGCTGTCGCCTCCTTGTGATGTTTCCTTTAGGCTGACAAGCAATTGCAAGACTGCGCTGCATTCTGAGCTTGTTTTCATTGTAGGCAAACGCCCCACAAGGTGGGATTGTCACAACGCCTTCCAAGGCCCAGGTGCCTCCCAAAGTGTTTCTCCAAGGGTCTTGACAGAAGCGGTTGCTCAGGACAAACTCAATACCATGTGTTAATAAATACCTGCAAGCTTCTGGGAAGGAGCGAAGCGTCATACACATGCCTTTGAAAGTTTGATGAGTGATGAACATCTTGTTCTTCTCTGTCTGGCTGAAACCATCCCGCTGTTGGATGGCCTGCTTCCACTCGGTGAAGTACCTGAGTAGTTCCTCCTCCAAAAATGAAAACCTCTCATCATCGACACTAGTGTATGGCATCAGATAGCTTTCCTTTTTTGAATGCCTTCACTCTTGGCCCTAACATTTAAACAGTCAAAAAATTTGTCCATCTTGATGATGAGGTTGGCCGTCTCTCGACACTCCTCTCCTTGCTCAAGCAACATTTTGCCAACACTTTCGCTCATCACCTGAACAGCTAGCTTCACGTTCATCACTGATGCAGGGGTCAAGTGGATGTGATTGTACGTCAGTTTTGTAGTCCGCAAGGGAGACTTGCTGGCATTAGCTCTTTCTTTCCTTCTTTTTTAGCAGAGACTCAACGTAACGACAGGGTTCACAAAATACAGAATTGGCCTTAAGGATCAGCTTGCAGGATTTTGATCTTACTGTAGACATTTGATCATCCACAGACTTGCAAATGACATGCCTATAATAAACGCCTTTGTTAGATTTCCCCAGCAAATCTGCATACTCTTGCAATGATTCATCTGCAATGCCGGTACAAATAATTTTCTTGTGGAGCTTCAGCAAAAAGATTTTAATGACTCCTTCTCAATACTAGTTGTCTCTTCTGCAGCTAGAAGACCGTACACTTGAACAGTAGCAATATAGTCAGCTTTGACTGTCACTTTTAGCTTTAAATTACTGTTGTCCACCACAGCAACCACGAGTTCTTCTTCTGCACACT